>CAAKHD010011108.1:18351-39769 GCA_901007705.1 Fistularia tabacaria | reverse complement strand
TCGGAGTAGAGCTGCTGCTCCTCCGCATAGAGAGGAGTCAGATGAGGTGGCTCGGGCATCTGGTCAGGATCCCTCCTGGACGCCTCCCGGGGGAGGTATTCCGGGCATGTCCATTTGGGAGGAGACCACGGGGAAGACCCAGGACACGCTGGAGAGACTATGTACTTTTCGTAGTTTAAAGTATTTTCTGATCCTTTTTTTTGTCTGCAATTTTTCTTGAATTCTTGGATTATTTTGCCAAATGTTTGATCAATGTCTCAATGTTTTTGTGCGATTTATAATTTCGACATAAAAATCTTTTAGTCGAAATGAATTTTCCAGATTTGGAAAATTATAGATTTTGAATATATTTTTTTTGCAAACAATCTGCTGATTTACTACAATTACTTATTTTCGAAATGTAATCATTTTTTCCAAAAAGTATTTTATTTTAATTATTCTTACAGTGTTAAAAAAATGTACAAAAATGTTATTAAAATGTGTAAGTTTAAAAATGCTGAAATTATTTTTGTAAAAAAAGATTGGAAGCATTTTCCAAAGACCATTCAACCATCATTAACTCCATTGGATTTTTGAGAGAAAAAATTCAATATATATTATCTGGACTTGATTTCGTTTCACTCATTATTTAATAAGTATGTACTAACAAAGAAATGAAGGTTTTTTTTAAATCAAAATTTGTCGTTGAAAACTTAAAAATTGAAAAAGTACATGTTTAAAAATATGTCAACATTCCAAAATATCCATATTTTAAATAAATATTGAAAATTTTTAGCTGTTGAAAATTATGTTCTCATAATATGATTTTAAGTTTTCTAACGTACATTCAACATTTTAGTTTGCTAAAAAATTCATATCCAGAAATGTTTTATTTTTTATTTTTCTTTAATGTTAAAAAAGAAAATCTCAAAAATTCCAAAACTAAATCTGTTAAAAATGTTTAAAAATCTGTTTCAACTAATTTAGATACGTGGGATATTTGACATGTTATTCGTGATATTTAAATCATCATATTACGAACATTTAGAGAGAGTATTGTATCTTAAATGGGCAAAATATATTTTCGAAATTTGAGATGTTTTTCTTTTTAAATAATTCAACCATTATCAAATCCATTTGATTTTTGGAAGATAAACATTTTTTATATCATTTAGAAAGTTTTTTATAAAAAGGTAAAAAATTGTTTTTCAATTTTGAAAAAAGTTGGAAAAACATGTATAAATGTTTGGAGATTTAATATCCATATATTTAATTTAATTAAGTTATTAAAAAATTAACTATTATCAAATCTAAGTGATTTTTGAGAGCTCAACATTGCTCATATTTTGTCAATATATTTTATTAAATACATACATTTGAAATCAATTTATTGCAGAATATCAGCTGAGATGTTTAAGTTGTTTTAACTTTTATTTATTATTTTCGTAATTTATAAAAAAAAAAAATTCAGAAATAAAAAAAGTATTTTTTTTCGACAAAAAGGTCACTTTTTTTAGTTACAATATCAGTATATTACTTTTTGGGGGGCAAAAATTCTGTTGTTTTTTTTTTTAAACAATTTAACAGTTATTGAATCCATTTGATTTTTGAAAGACAAATATTCTTTCAATTCAGTAAAAATATATCTTCCAGATTTGGAAAAGTGTATAGATATTCATCAGTTTATTGCAGCTGAGATTTAACACCATTTTCAGGCAAATTATAGTTTTTCATTCCATTTTTCAAAAAATCTCAAAATAATAAAAAAAACAAGTCTGTAGAAATGGCGAAATTTTGTTTACATGTTTTGAGATAAAATGACACTCAATGTATTCAATGTTTTTATTTGTAAACAAAAAACAACTAATATAAACTGTACATATTTAGTTAAATATATTTACCGGATTCCCCCAAATTTAGGTTTTTAATCAATTTGTTGAAGAAAATCAGCTGAGATATTTCTTTCCAGTAACTGAATTTTTTTTAATTGACTTTTTCAAAATAGGTTCTCTAAATTATATAATTCTTCTGAAAAACGTTTAATTTTTTTTTTCCTAAAATATATATCAATATATTTAATTTTTATTTAATTTTTTTATTTAATTTTATTTTATTTTATTTCTTTTGCTGGAAATAGATTTTTTTTCTTTAAAATAAACCATTATTAGTTCATTTTGGTTTTTGAGAGAGAAAGATTTTTTTATTTAGTCAAAAAATATATTCCAGATTTGGAAAAATATATGGGCTTTACACCAATTTTTCCAGAATTCAGCTGAGATATTTATGCTATTTTCAGGTAAATGTATAAATGTTTAGATACATTTTTCAAAAAACTTGAAAAATTTTCTTAAAATTGAAAAAAATCTAACAGAAACTATGAAATGTTTTGACTTTTTTTTTTTCTGAAGAAATATATATTTTTGGAAAATATTACATTAACATTTTTTTAAATAAAAAAATGTCATTTTTTTCCAAAAGCTATCTAACCATGATTAAAACCATATGATTGTTACGAGATAAACATTGTTCATAATGTATTTAGTCAAAATATGTCTTCCAGAATAGTTGTAGATTGTATATCAATTTTACAGAAAATCAGCAGAGACATTTCCGTTATTTTCGGGTAATTTTTTTCCATATCAATATTTATATTTATATATTTATGTAATATATATATATACATATGTATTTTTAATATTCACCATAATTAAACCCACTAGTTTTTTGTAGATAAAAATTGTCAGTATTCAGTTGTTTTCAGTTTATTGAATTTTTCTAAATATAATTATTATTTAAAAAAAAAATTAGACAACTTGAAGAATTTAATGTATTGATTTTGTCACTGAAAACATTTCAACATTTTTTTATATGAAGAATGACTAAGATATTTTTTAAAAAACATTCATTTCAAAAGAGTGTTTCTTGATTTGATTTGATTGATTTGATGAAATAGTTATTTCTGAATGTGGGGATTTATCTACTGAAATATCTTATATAAATACATATAAATAAATAAAAAATGTTATTAAACATATTTTTAAAAGTATGTTAAAAATTCTAAAATATTAATTTTTACAAATATTTAACTTTTCGATTTATTAGAATAGAAATTAAATATTGAATTGAATTTTTAATATTTTGAATTTTTTTACTTGTTAAAGATTAAAAACGAATGTTAAAAACAAGTAAAGTGAAAATTAGTTACTTAAATTGAAAAATATATATATTTTTTTTTTCTTTCAAAAAACAAATTTTTCATATATTTTTAAATATGAATCAAAATTAAATTTTGATCAATTCCATATTTGATACTTTATTTATATTCAAGTCACTATATTATAAATATTCAGATGCACTATTATAAATTAAATGGTCAAGGTGTATTTAAAAGAAAACATTGATAACATTTAAAAATCGTTGTTTTTTCTGTTATATATTCAGATTTTGTATTTTTAACAATATGTAAGAAGTTCACAAACAAAAAGAGAAGACATTCAACCTGTTCATTTTACTAGGGATTTTTATTTCGGACTGATTTTTCAAATCCAACACAAACAACATGCACCCAAGGCTTTCCAGGACATTTAAAATCTTTCCAGGACCGTTCAGCGCCACCCTCAGAAAAACGTCTCAGGAAAACAAACAAAAACAAACAAAAAAAAAGACACATATAAATAAAATAAATAAAATAAATAAATAAAGCCAGCATTTTATTTCATTTTCCAAAAAGCTTTTTTTTTTTTTTTTTTTGCAGTCAAAAATTCCCAGGGGGCCGCGAACGCGTCCTCGCTCCCGCTACCGTAACGTCTGGAAAAAAAGCGCGGCGGGAGGAAATTTCAACCCATTAAAAAAACAAAACAAACACAAACGCTATTAAAAGAATAAAAGGAAAAAGAAAAAACAAAAGAGGCAAATCTGCTGCTGGTCTGTGGCGGCGGAGGTGGCGGAGCCTCAACGGCGCCGAGAGCGAGGAAGGAAGTGTCGGGGGGGTGATTTGTCAGTGACAGCGAGGCACTCATATTGACAGGCAGTTGATTTACACTCAAACATGGACGGCAAAGGGTGGGTGGGGGGGTTGGGGGGGGGACGATTATTTAAAAATAAACCAAAATAAAAACAGACTCATGGGGAAGAAACAAAGAAGGAGCAGCGAAGCCCGGCAGAAGTTTATTTTTATAAAAATATCACCGTGGCCATTGGCTGACTCCATCCGATATTTACAGGGTCCGAACAGAAACAGGACTGAACCATGGCTTCGGGGCGGGGGGGGAGATTGGGGATTCACGAGCCTGGACTCCACTCTCCTGCAAAGACAGTTTTACAAAAAAAAAAAATCACTCACTTCATCAAGGTTTGTTTGTTTTTAATTTTTTTTTTTAGATTTTTTTTCTTTTCATTATTTTTGTTTATTTCCTGTGATATTTTTCCACATTTTTTAACTTTTACTATGAAACATTCATTATTTTTTGGTGTTTTTTGATATTTTTCTTTTCATTATTTTACTATATTTCCTGTGATATTTTTCCACATTTTTTACTTTTGATATCACATATTCATTTTTTGGGGATGCTTTTTTTATATTTTTCTTCTCAATACTTAGTTTATTTCCTGTGATGTGTTTCAGCATTTCTTTTTACTTTTATCATAAAACATTCATTTTTTTAATATATTTCTCTTTTGATTGTTTTCTTTTATTAACTTTTATTATTAAAAAATCACTCACTTCCTCAAGGCTTGTTTGTTTTTAATCTCTTTTTTAATATACTTCTTTTCATGATTTTAGTTTATTTTCTGTGATATTTCTCTGCATTTTTTTATTTTTATGATAAAACATTCTTTGGTTGTTGTTTTTTTTCCAAAATATATTTCTTTTCATTATTTTATTTAATTTCCTGTGATATTTTTCTGTATTTTTTTTCTTTTATTATAAAACTTTCATGTTTTTGTAAAAAAAAATGGCAAAATGTAATTTCAATGTTTTAGGAATTTTCTTACTATTTTTTCATGGTTCAGATAGTTATTACTTTTGTCATTTTTTTTTTAATGTCTGTATATTCTTTGTGATTTTGTGATTGTCATTAAATTTATAAACCTTCTTGAGCTTCATTTTACTCTTTTTTTTTATTAAAAAAAGGATTCAACATGTTAAAAAAATAATGTCGAAAAAAAAGTTTTGGAGCATTTATGAACATTTTTGGTGATTTCTTCCTGATTTCATTAATTTTTGTTATCATTTTTTGGAGCATTTCATTCGGATCATTTTTTAACTAAACAAATTTATTGAAATTTTGAAAAAGTGTTTTTGTGCTATCGTGTCCGAGTTTTTTTCTTTTTTGAAGCACAGACCATTTTTAATCACATTTTCTTCAATCATTTTTTCCGATTTTTACTTAATTTCATTTATGAAATAATTTTTTGGCTGATTTTTCAGAAACTTTGCTTGAAGATTTTATTAAATTCACATAACATTTTCAACACTGATTTTCTTCTTCTTCTTGAATTTTCTTCCTAATTTAAAAACGGAGTATTTTTAAAGAATATTTATAATTATTTAAAATATTGATTTTATGGATGACTTTTTACTAAATCAACATTGCATTAAAATATACAATCTTTTTAAATAAATATTTTTGAATAATTCTTTTCAGATTTTTCCTTACATTTTTATTCTACATGACTGAGTACTGTTTTTGGGGATTTTTTTTCTCATTTCTGTTGTTTTTATCTGATTTCTTATTTCTCACTTTTTCAATTAATGTCCAGGATTTTTCTATTAATCTAGACAATGTTTTTCAGTAAATTCTTCTACATTTGGGGATTTTCTTGCTAACATTTTCTATGCAATTAGTTCTCCTACATTATTTTTTTCTAAGTTCAAATTTTTTTTCTTCTATATGACAAAATTAAAAATTTTGACAGAAACATTTTAGTAAATTTCAAGACCACCATTACTATTTACATCCTATTGTCAACATTGATTTCATAATTGATTTTTAGGAACTCTATCCCCTTTACTTCTTATTTCTGTATTTCAAAAGATTAATAAAATTGATTGTATTTTTTACAAACAATTGTTGTATATTTTTCTTTTGAGGACACTTTCTTAACCCTTTTTTTCTTTTGCAAAAAATAATTTGATTGAATTTTTTGTAGTCTTTACTCTTTTTTCTTTCTCTTTACTATATTTGATTTTTTTCCCAATTAATTTTTGTTTTGGATTTTTCAAAATCAGTTTGGGGTTGATTTCTGAAAATTTGGTTATAATTCTATGAACTGTTTTTTTTCATTGTTCTGGAAAATTCATAAATATTTTTTACATTTACATTTAAGGTATTTTAATATCTATCTGAATTTTCTTGATTTTTTTAAACATTTTTATTCCACTAAGAAAAAACGTTTTTGTACATTTGCAAATCACAACGTTTTTTATTCCGTGTAAGTTCTTCCAGATTTTTATTTCATTTATGTCAATGATTATTTTTTCCTTATTACTTTTTAAAAAAAAAAAAACATTTAAGAGAACTCTTTTATGGTTTGGGGGTATTTGGTTTTTAAATTTTTGCATCTTTTTTTCTTTTTTGGATTTTCTAATTATTATTTTTATTAATTTTTTATATTATTTTTTATTTCTAATTATTATTATTTTTTTTTTTTAATAAACATTTTTTGTCAAATCCCTGCTAATTTCTGTTTCCTCTTTTTGAACCAGCATTTCTTCTTTGGGGAAAATATCCTCCTGTATATTTCTAATCAGCACTCTTTCCGTTCTTTTGTCTTTTTTTTTTAATTTGATTTTTTTCCAAATTTCTTGCTGTTTGCTAATTATATGAATGTCTTTTTTTATGTCTTCTTTCTTGTTATTTTTTTCTTGCCAAAAAACTTGATTAAAGCTTAAAAACACTTACTTCTTCAGGATTTTTCACTTTTTTTAGGCATTTCTACATCTTTTCTTTTATTTTCCTTCAAAGCTCTTTTTTATTAATTGATTGTTATAGAAAATCTATGTTCAGAATTCTTTTTTTTAATTTCATCCATTTTGTTTTGTAAATAAATTTTGTTTCTTCAATTTTTTCCTGATCTTCATTTTTTTTTTCTTTTCATTATTTTTGAGTTTTTATTTAATTTTTGGGGGGCATTTTCAATATTTTTTTTGATAATTTATATTTAAATAGTTGATTTTAAAGTTTTCTGCATCTCTCTTCCTTGTTTTTATTTCTATTTTTTTAATTAAATATTAAATGCACTAATTTTGTTTTTTGAAATGGTTGTCAGATTTTTTTCATCTGATTTTTTTGAGAAAAATTTCTTTCATTATTTTTGGGATTTTCTTATATTTCAAAACTTTTTAGTCGTCTTTTTTTCGGATTTCTCTTTATTTTTTGATCAGTTTTTTCAAACCAATTTTAAAAAGTTAATTTTTTTTAGTGATTCATTTTGTTTGACAAGATTATTATAAGTTTTTTAGGTACGTTTATTTTGAAAATGTGTCCATCTGTTTTTCTTGCTTTTTTAATTGTTTCACATTTTTTGGTCACTTTTTTTATAAATAATATTGTGAAATCACAGCTAATTTTTGCATCTTCTTTTTGAATCAGCGCTGATTTAGGGGGGAATATTTTCTTTACAATTTATTCTAATTTAGTAATAAAGCACATTTTCAAGATTTATTTTTCAACTTTTTCAGAAAATTCTTGCTATTATAAATTTTTCACAAAAATTGTTTCAATTTTTCATCACAAAAATTCTAATTGAAATCTTTTTTAAATGATGACTTTTTTTTTCTTTTTACTATGATATTTTTTGGTGATTTTTACTCTTTTTAAAAGGATAATTTTTTCCAGAATTTCTAAAAATGTTCTTTTTTTAGATGATTTTATTTTTAATATTCAACATATTTTTCTCTCTTGTTGATAGAAAATGTCTCTTTTTCATTCATTTTAGCAGGGTTTTGTTATTCAAAAAAATAACAAAACTGACAAATAAGAAGTTTAAGGTCAGGCGAGGAGGGGAGGAGGATCCACGCTCACCTCAGTCGTTCTCCGCCATCAGGTGGAACCACAGGGGTCTAATATCCAGACGGGTTCTGCCAGGGCTGAGGAGGCAAGGAGACGAGGTAAGGAGACAAGGGTTTGGGAAAAGAAAGGAGGTGAGGAGAGGAGGGTTAAAGGAAGGAAGTGAGGAGGGGTTGAGGCGAGGAGGCGAGGAGAGGACGGTTAAGGGAAGGAGGTCTAAGGAAAGGAGACGGGGAGAGGAGGGTTGAGGAAAGGAGGCAAGGAAAGGAGATGAGGAGACGTCGGAGTCACAATTAAAGAACATACACAGGAAGGCGAAAACATTTATTCCACTATTATAGAACTTCCTCTACAGACAGGAAGTGACATCACTTCCTGTTCATCTCCCCCTGTTTTTTTGTTGTTGTTTTTTGTCCAGGAAGGAGGAGGAGAGCATTATTGACAGGTCCCATGTTACAGGAAACGCAACCCGAACGGACAGGAAGTGGGTGGAAGTGGACCTGGATGATTGACAGGTGACAGGAGACGAGCAGGTGAAGAAAATGAAGGTGAGGAGTCTGGCGATGGCGCCCCCTTGTGGTCGACATGGGAAATGCGGGCAATGGAGATGGCGATGAAGATGAAGATGAAGATGAAGATGGAGATGGAGATGGAGATGGAGATGGAGATGGAGATGAGGATGAGGATGACGAGGAGCGTCTCAGGAGAGCACGCTGGTGTCGTTGGAGTCGACGTCCTGAACGTTACTCACTCCTCCTCCTCCTCTTCCTCCTCCGTCCAACACGCACTCCTCCGTCATGTTCTCATACGGCGGCGAGGAGGACGGCGGTCGCAGGGACTTCCCCCGGAGTCTGGAGGAGGAGGAGGACATCCAACATCAGCTTTCATCCACCCGGAGAAGATCAAGAAGTCAAACGGAGGTTCGAGGACGAGCCGGAATCAATACACTGACAGTAATTTGAATTAGAAGAAAATAAGATGGATTTTTCTATTCATTTTATTTATTTATATTTCTTATTGAATTTATTCAGAATAAAATTAAAATTAAATTAAAATTAGAATAAATAAATTGAGGTGAAGATAAGTTTGTTAAAGTCAAATTGAGTTTTGTGTCATTAAAATAAATAAGATTAAATATAGAGCTGAATTCAAATAAATAAAATTAAATTAAAATGACCATAAAAAATTAACTGAAATTAAATTAAGATTGAAAGTTGAATTAAATTTCATGTCATTAAAATAGATAAGATTAAATTCACAGGAATAAAATAAAATTGAATTGAAATTGGAATAAATTAAATGAAATGGAATTAAGATCGAAAGTTGATTTAAGTTTCATTTCATTAAAAAATAGGATTAAATATGCATTTAAATTAAAAACAATAAAATTGAATTCAAATTAGAAAAAATAAATTCACTGAAATTAAATTAAGATTGAAAGTTAAATTAAGTTTAATTTCATTAAAATAAGATTAGATATAAAGTTAAATTCGAATGAATAAAATGAAATAAAAATGACAATAAATAAATGAGCTGTATTTAAATTAAGATTAAAAGTTGAACTAAGTTTCATGTCATTAAAATGGATAAGATATAGCAATAGAATAGATAGAATATAAAAATACTATTTATTGAAGTTTAATTTAATTAAAATAAATAGGATTAAACATGCATTTAAATTAAAAACAATAAAATTAAAATGAGACTAATTAAATTAAATGAAATTGAATTAAGATTGAAATTAAGTTTCATTCAGACAAATTAAAAGAGTTAAATATGAAATTAAATTAAAATAAGAGTATATAAATTCTATGACATGAAATTGTGCAGGTATGGGCACGTGTATGTATATATGTACGGTGATATATGTGTGTATGTACGGTGATATATGTGTGTATATATATATATGTGGTTATGTATATGTGTTTATATATATGTGTGTATGTATATGTGGAAATATATATGTGTGTATGTATATGTGTAGGTATGGGCTTGTGTATGTATATATGTATGTATATGTGTCTATGGGCATGTATGGTGATATATGTGTATATATATATGTGTGTTTGTGTATATGTGTATATCCATGTGTGTGATCTATGTGTGAATATATATATGTAAGTGTGTGTATATATGTTTGCACATGTACATATTCTTTCTTTTCTAACTGTTTTTTTTTTTTATACTATTACACGAATTTCCCCGATGGGGATCAATAAAGTGTTCTCTTATGTCTTCATAAGTGTGAGTGAAGTGAATGAAGGTTGATTCCACCTGACCTGGACACGCACACGCACACGCAAACGGCCAGCAGGACGCCGCCCGGGACCCAGACGGCCAGCGCCACGCTCGTGCCTGCCGCCGCCGCCGCCGCCACGTGCACGTCCGCCACTACAAACACACACACACACACACACACACACACACACACGCATACATTGAATTAACTCCGCCCCTCCTACAAGCCCCTCCCCCCTCCAAGATGGCCTCCTCACCTTGGAGTCCGCCTTCGTCCATAGGCGCCGTGGAAGACGCTGGAAAAAACAAACACACAACAATCAAAAGTGTGTGTGTGCGTGTGTGTGTGTGTGTGTGCGTGTGTGTGTGTGTGTGTGCGTGTGTGTGTGTGTGTGTGCTACCTCTGCAGGCAGGGGGGGTGGCGTTCCACTGCGATGGGTGTCCGGGGACGCAGCGGATGGTGGCGCCGCCCTGCAGGCGGTGTCCGGGGTGGCAGGAGAAGCTGAGCGTCTCGCCGGCCTGGTAGAAGGCCTTCTCGGCGCTCTGCACGCTGGTGGAGGCGGCGCCCGGGTTCCTGCACGGCTCGTAGCGCTCGGCTAGCAGCGGGAGGGAAAACGTGCACGCGTCATCGGCACCGTTTGGTTTCCTAATTTCAAATTTCAATTCAAGTGATAGGAAATGATGATGGAAAATAAATGGTAAAAAACAGAGTCCCTTCAACGCTTCTCGTTTAGTTTTGAGTTTAGTTTTTTTTTTCCTGAAGAGTTAACTGATAAGTAATCCTGAATTAAAAATTTAACTTTATTATTTATCCATTCATATTCAATTATTTTCTATATATCTATTTTCTTCACTATAATTACTATTGTATATGAATTTATTGCGCCTATTGTATTGTATGGAGTATAAGTACTAGAATTTATAGATCTATATATGATTTAATGTTTTATTTTGATCTGTTTATTGATTACCATTATATTATTACAGCATTTATATATTTAAAAATGTCAATATTGATATCATGAATTCTTTGTAAAAAAAATAAAAAATTTTTTTTTTTTTATAAATTATTTTCAACTTATTTTCTTCTACATTAAAAATTTAACGTAATTATTAATTCATTAATATTAGTATTTAAATATTTTCTTCACGTCTGATTTTGGTTAATATTATTATCCTCATCATCATCATCATTATTTTTATTCATACATTTAATGTTGAATTTTTATCCATTTATTGATTAACATTTTATGATTAATATTATTATTTATGTATTTGTCCATTTAATTACTTATTTACGCACAATACTTTGACTGAATTTTTAAGTAATTCTAAATTAAAAATGTAACTTAATTGTTAATTAATTCATATTAGTATTCCATTTTTTATCTACATTTCTTTTCTATTATTAGCATCATTATATTATTAATTTTTTTACTCATATTTTGTTTCATTCTGTATTTTTATCAAATTATTTTTCATCTTTGTCATCATCATTATTGTCAATTATAATAAATGATTACGATTAAGTATCACCATCATCACCGTCGCTATTAGGATTCAGGAGGTTTTTTTTTATTGATGAGACAACTGATTAGAAATTCTAAATATAAAAAACATAATTATCAATTAATTAATATTATTATTAAATGATTTTCTTTCTGTCTGTTTTTTTTCCTTCTTATGATTATTATGATTATTATTACTACAACAGTTATTATCATCATCATCATCATGACGAAAAGGCTTTTTTTAACTGATTAGTAATGCTAAATAGAAAAATAAAATAATTAATGTTGATCATTATTAGGGTGATTTACTATTGTAATATTAGAACATGATCATTAAAATGACCAATATCGATATCCTGTATTCTTTATTATAGTTTATTTAGTTAAAATGGATAATTATGAATACAAAATAAAGTTATGAAAATCAAATTCTTTGGATGCGTCTTTATTTGTTTGAGTTGTTTTTTAACTGATAACTAATTTTCAATAAAAAAATCCTACTTATTAATTAATAATATAATTATTTAATTATTTCCTTTATGTCTGATTTTGTTTGTTATTATTATTATTACAATTACTGTTATTATCACCATCATCATGATGAAAAGGGCTTTTTTTTTTTTAAATGTTTTAACGATTAGTAAACTGATTAGTCATGGTAAATGAAAAATAAAAATTAATATGAGTATTCAATAATTTTCTTTCTGTCTGATTTTGTAAATTATTTTTCTTATGACTGTTATTACCATCATCATTATTAATTGTACTCTCATACATTATTTAATGTTGTATTTTTATGGATCTATACATGATATATTTTTATACTTATTTATTATCCACCATCATTAATAGGATTATTTACCGTTGTAACATTAGGACATTATTATTAAAATGACCAATATCAATACCATGAATTCTTATAGTTCATTTATTTAAAATCATGAATTATTAATACAAAATAATGATGAAAATCTAATTCCTTGGACATTTCTTCATTTTT
This sequence comes from Fistularia tabacaria, assembly GCA_901007705.1. Classification (NCBI taxonomy): domain Eukaryota; kingdom Metazoa; phylum Chordata; class Actinopteri; order Syngnathiformes; family Fistulariidae; genus Fistularia; species Fistularia tabacaria. Next base: position 27,029 of record CAAKHD010011108.1, on the reverse strand, counting down.
TTAGGCTTTTTGTTTTTTGGTTACTAATTCTAAAAAGAAATCGTAATTAATAATTAATTTATACAATAATGCAATTATTTTCTTTGTGACTGATTTTGTTGATTATTGTTACTATAACTACAATTATCATAATCGTCATGATGGAAAAGGTTTTTTTTAATTTTTTTACTGATTAGTCAACTGATAGTAATGCTAAAAAAAAAGAAAAACAAGATGAATATTCAATTATTTTCTTTGTGTCTGATTTGGTCAATTATTATTATTATTTCTGTTATCACATCATCATTATTCTCTATAATGGTAAATATTATTAAATCTTGTATTTTTATGCATTTATACATGATACATTTTTGTACTTATTTATTATCCCCCATTTTTTTATGTACCATTGTAATAGGACTGAATTACGATCAAAATGACCCGTACATTTTAGTGAAATCACTGAAAATGATTCCTGTTCTTTCCATATTTTGGGCCCCCGTCCGACTCACCGACACACTTCGGCAGCGCGTCGCTCCACTTGGGCGCCGCCGACTGTCGTCCGCAGCATTGGACGGCGGCGGCGCCCTCCAGGACGTAGCCCTTGTTGCAGACGAAGCGCACCGAGGAGCCCACGGCGAAGCGGGTGCCCGTCAGCGTCCGCCGGCCGTGCTCCACGTTCCCCGGGTCCGGACAGCTCACCACTGCAAACCCCGAAACACCACCAAAAACCCCTGGATTTACAGGAGGATTGTGATAAAAATCCATTTCCTGCTTGATTTCACCAGTTTGAAATGTGTTTTTTATTTCTATTCTTTTGCCGTCTTTGCCGCGCGAATAGAAGCTAGAAATGAATTTTAATTCCATTTAATTACAGTTCCTCAGAAATAATAACACAATAATAACAGGAACAGTCTGGCATTACTGTGCACTATGCGCGTCAGTACTATGCTATTACCATGTTTATTATCACTACTACAATAGTAATTTAGTAATAACATAGTAATGCCACATAACATAATAGTAACATTGTAATAATATAGTAATAGCAGAGGAATAACACTGCAATGACATGATAACGTTTCATTGATTGCAGTCTGACATCATTTCCTGTCAGCTCAAAAACAACCATCTGGTTTCTTTTATTTTTTTTTCTCCAAATGTAACCTTTTTTTTTACATTTAATTGATGATTTATTTTTGAAATTCCAGTTTAGATTCATTTAGTGATATCATAGAAGTAGCATAGCAACAACATTGGATTAACATAGAAAAAGTACTGCGATAACATAAGTTTAATTGATGTCATTCCTGAACGCAGTCTGAGGTCATTTCCTGTCAGCTCAAAACAACTATTGGGTTTCCCGTTTAAAAAATATGTTTTGAGAGAGCAGGGAAATTTTAATTTAGGATTTTTTTAATTCACAGATTGAATTTATCATTTATTTCACTGATTTGAAAAATAAAAATCAGGAATTTTCCAGATTGAAATTTTTTTTTTGATTCTATTTGATGATTTATTTTCTAAATTCGAGTTTTAGGATTTAATTACTTTTCTTTCTTTCTCTTCTTTCATTTTTATCCTCATTTAGAATTAACTTCAAACATCATTTTCTTCCTGAAACTTTAGATTTGATTTGATTTGTGAAAAATATATTTTGTAAAAAACATCCATATCAAAAAATATGACAATAAAATATTCATTAAATTAGAGGAATTGTACAAAGAAAATGAAATCTGATAAAAACTCAAATAAAAACATTTTAAATGTTTTAAAAAAAAAAATATATATATATATATATATATATTTTTTTTTTTCATGTATCAATCGGGGTATTTTCTTTTCAAAATTCCAGGTTTTAGATTTAATTTTGTACTTTCATAGTAATAGCATCGTAACGACATAGTAATAACATAGTAATAGCAGTGCAATAACACAATATAGTCAATTGTTGTTATTCCTGGATGCAGTCTGAGGTCATTTCCTGTCTGGTTTCTCACTGATCCTTTAAGAAATATGTGTCAAAGAAGTTATTTTCAGGGAAATTTTTATTTCTGATTTTCAGATTCAAAGATGAAATTTATCATTTGTTTCACTGACTTGAAAAAATAAAAATCAGGAAATTTTCAAATTGATAGATTTTTTTTTAAGATCTATTTGATGATTTTCTTTTCTAAATTCCAGGATTTTGATTTAATTTAGTAACTTCATCGTACTTGCATCGTAACAACATAGTAATAGCATAGTAATAGCACTGCAATAACGTAAAGTACATTAATTGATTCATCCATCGACGCAGTCTTAGGTCTTTTCCTGTCACCTCAAAAACAACAATCCGGTTTCTCGCCGATCTTTAAAACACACTTAAATCTATATTTAAACATACAAAAATAGGAATTTAATAATAATAGGTATTTTCAGGGACATTTTTAGCTTTGATTTTTTTGATACACAGAAAAATTTGTCATGTATTTCCCTGATTTGAAAACTAGAAATCAGGAATTTTCCAGATTTTAAGATTTTTAAAGTTTCTCACTTTGTTGTCTTCTCTAAATTCCAGGTTTTAGATTTGATTTAGTAATTTCATAGTCATAACGTAGTAAAAGCAGTGCAATAACTTCATATAGTTTAATTGCTGTCATTCCTGAACAAGGTCTGAGGTCACTTCCTGTCAGCTGTAAAACAACCAGCCGATTTTTATTGACACACTTATATTTATATTCAAACATGCACAAAATATATTATTTATATATATATATATATATATATATTTTTGCACATGTATTGATTTTTTATTTGCTGTTTTTAATCTTTTAAACCGGCAACCCCAACCTTGTTCGCAGCGCGGCACGTCGCCGCTCCAGCTCAGGTCCCACTGACACATGAGGACGTCGGCGCCGGCCAGCTGGTATCCGGGGTAACACTGGTACGTCACCACGGTGCCGTGGACCAGCTCCGGGTGCGACGAGCTCTTCCAGCCGTCCGAGATCTCCGGCAGCTCCGGGCAAGTGTCGTTCCTCGCCACCTCTGGATGGAGGGGGCGGGACCGGGCGTCACCGGGCGGGGAAAGTCAGATATCGGGATTTATATTATTTCTCTGATTTGAAAAAAAGGGGGATTTTCCAATTATTTATTTTTTGAATATCATTTGGTGATTTATTTTCAAAAACTAAAAAGGAAACATTTTTAAAAACTATGTGTCGAACAGAGTTTTGTCAGGGAAATTTTGATTTTCTGATTTTTTGTTGAGCTACAGAAAATTTTTTTGAATAATTTCACTGATTTCAGAAAAATCAGGACATTTCAAAATTGAAGATTTTCTTTTAGTTTTTATTTGATGATTTCTTTTCAAAATTCCAGGTTTTTGGTTTCAGTTTCATTTTGCTGAGAGAAAATAAAAATCAGGGATTCTCCAAATGTAACTTCTTTTTTTTAGATATTATTTGATGATTTATTTTCAAAAACTAAAATGAAACATGTTTAAAAACGATGCGCTGAACAGACTCTTGATTTTCTGATTTTTTTTGATTCACAGAAAAAAATGTCTATAATTTCACTGGTTTAAGAAAAATCAGGAAATTTCAAAATTTAAGATTTTCTTTTACTTTTTTATTTGATGATTTCTTTTCAAAATTACAGGTTTTGGTTTCGTTTTAATTTTTTTGTAGACAAACATTTTTTTGCTTCAATTAGACTTGAAAAGTCATTTTCCTCCTAAAATTTCAAATTTGATTTACTTTGTTTGATATATTAATATATTAATATTAATATATTAAATCAGAGAAACAGTAAAAATAATACAATAAAATCTGATAAAAACTAAAATTAAAAGATTTTAAAAACTACTTATAGAACAAGGAAAAAAATAATTAGAATAGAACATCAATTTATAAAGAATGACTTGAGATAAGTTTTAAAACATTAGCTACAAAAAGCAAAAGTGTCATTTATCTTTTTAGACAAAAACAGGGAAATTTGTTTTAAAAAGCCCCTTAAAAAATCAGCAATAAAACGAATTTCCAAATAAAAAAAGAAAAGAAATATGATAATTTATGCAAATAATATTTGATTGCATTATATGTAAAAAAAACCAACAACATTTATAATTCAATTATATTTATGATATAATATGAAATAAAAATGAAAGATAAATAAATAAAAGCACAACTAAATAACTATTATTATTACTATTCAATTTTTATGATATACAAATAATATTTTTCTATAAAACAAATTATATTCACAATACAACATCTAATAATTTGACATTAACTTTGAATCATATTCCTAGAAAAGCACAATATTTCTCCCACAGCAAGGAATGGCAGATATTCACCGAAGAAGTGCACGACGAAGCCGTTGTTGTATCCGTACACGTTGGTGGCCGGATCCGACTGGAACTGGATGGTGACGTCGGCGCCGGAGGTGAAGAGGCGGAAGCGCGGCCGCTTGCCGCCGTACTGGCCCAGGATGTTTGCCGACAGGTCGTCGCCGTCGTAGAAGGTCAGGAGGTCGTTCTTCCCCAGGTGGAGGCTGGGGGGGGGCGACACCATTTTTACACAATTATAAGAGAATTATTACACCGTCATTCCTCATTTCACTCCAATGCGTGTGATTTTTTGGTGGTAAAAATAAGTAACCTTTTAAAAAAAAAATTGGAAAGCGGCAATTTTTGATTTTTATCATTTTTATTATTTATTTTTAATTTCTTACAGCGTGGTGTCTCAGCGTCTCATTGGTTTGAACTGTCAACACTGCAAAAAATATCTGGAAGTTTCCAATACCAGATTAATACTAATAATAATAACAATAAAAATACTAATCATATAAACAACAACAATCATAATAATAAAAATAAAAGGGCTTTCTGTCAGAGTGCCACAGAAACAGGAGTAAAAAGATTAAAATGAGAAATGACACAGTGAATTATTCAAATATTATTCTAAAAATGTTGTCATTACTTCCTTGCCAAATACAAATTATGATTAGAATTATAATTTACAATTATGATTTTCTTTTAAAAAGATACATCTGTTGATAATTAATAATACAAAATGTTATTCATCTTCAAAGAGGGAGATTTTATCCTCAATTTTCATATTGTAATTAAGTAAATATTATATTTGTCATATTTTGTTGTGACATTTCAGATTAATGAAATTGTCAGCCACATTTGAACAAAAAAGTGGAAGAGATGAGCCATGAATGAATGAATGAATGAATGAATGAATGAATGAATGAATGAATGAATGAACAACATCCTCAATAAAATGAAGTTTAAAAGAAAAAACAGATTTTTGTCGCTCCCTTATTAAATTAATCTATATTTATTTCAAATATAACGTTTCCGTCATCACCATGACAAGAGCCAGATGAACTCTTGTCTCCCAATACAGTAGTTTATCCCCGGGGAATCCCTGATGTCAGTATTGATCGATCGATTGATCCAAAATTGCTTCCCTTCACGTATTTCCTTTCAGCCCTTTAAGTTGAAAATCCACACAGAAAATCACTTTAAAACCTGTGAATGTACTTTATCGAATAAAATACAAGAATTGACAGCATAGTTTAAATTAGACAAATATTAATCATTTTTAATGGAAATTTTCCCGCTGGCTGGTGGACTCGACCTGGACAGAAATATTAAAATATATTTTTTTTAAAGTTCATTTTCTCACAACCGCGTCTCAGCGGTCATACCAAGAATCACCACCAGAGGGCGCGCTTCGCCCGCGGAAACCAAGATGAGAAACAAGTTTGGAATGAATTAAAAATAATAATCATCAAAATTATCATAATTATCATTATAATAATGACAAATCTTGAGGTTATAATGATTAATTATTTTTCTATGAATAAGACCGTGGATATGAACATAATAAAAATAGACGTATTAAAATACGACGACCAGCACTACCAAAAATAACAATAATTATTATTATTATCATAGTTTATTTCCACTTTTAGCATCATTTTTATTACTTCCTGCAGAATTTCCAGGAAAATATTCAGTTAACTTCTTGCAGATTGTCATTTATTGTTAATACTGTTATCATCATTATTATTCAAATTATTGTTGTTATTATAATTATGATGATGATGATTATTCTTATTGTTATTGTTGTTTTTGTTGTTGTTGTTGTCAGAAATCCAGCTCCATCTCTTTGGACCTGAACGCTGCTTGTCTCCATGGAAACAAGTGTGCACTGACGCACACTACAAAAATACACACACACACACACACACACAAACACACACTGGCACAAGCACATGTTAAAAAGACATTTAAAACTGCATTATACACACATGTACACGATCAGATACACACTTCGTGCATACACACCGTAACAATATACACACTTTCATACATACCCTTACACTGTACACACTAGAGTACACATGAATACTCACCTGGATACACAAACACACGAATACATACCCTAACGATACATATGAGAGAGTACACACTGATAGAAACACTACCCATAAACAAAATAGTATACACAATACCAGTGTACACACCTGAGTACACACTAGTACACACAACTACAAAGTACACACAGGTTAGGATACAACCACTAATGTACTAAAGCTATAATATACTACAAGTACAAGTGAGAGTTCACACCTAACGTTCAGTACACACACACACTAATAATACACACACTAACAATTCACACAGTGATGTACACACACACACACACACACACACAAACACACACACACACACACACGCACACACAATTTATGCATGAATGTAGACTACAAATACGCCTGGTGACGTAAATGATAATAATATACAAACTCACACACACACATGCACATACATATACATGCATGCAGACACACAAACAAGGAGTGGACGTCACACACACACACATACACACGCACACAAACACACAGGAGTGGTACACACCAAAAACTATTCACACTAGTTTACACTCAAATACAATAATATGCGTGCAGACACACCCATATACACAATAGTTCACACACACTATTATGCGCACGCACACACACACACGCACATATATATGCTTAAGCATATGTGCACACAGACACACAAACAATATGCATGTGCACAAACAAGGAAAGGATGTCACAAATACAAACACACACACACACACACATCTGTACATGCATGTACATAGACCTACAAACAATTAGCATGTACCAAAACACACACACAGAGTGAGACACACAAATGTACATACACACACATTGGTTGTACATACCTGAATAATATACACCATTGTTAGCACACACACACACACACATACACACTCACACATGCATGCATTTGCACAAGCATACACACAGACACACAAACTATCCTGCATGTACACAATCGCACACCCACCCACACGTGCCCTAAAAAACACCTGTCAGAGGTGTGTGAGTGTGTGTGTGGTGTGTGTGTGTGTGTGTGTGTGTGTGTGTGTGTGTGGTTTCTTCTCACATCCACTTTGTTCTGTTGTCATCTAGAAAGAGCCTTCCATCACACACACGCCGTGCACGTGCACATGCCGAAAAACGCAACACGTGAACAGAGCACACACACCTCGGTGCTGTTCCGTGCTAGCCTCTTCGCTAGATGCTAATTAGCTTGAGTGCTAACACACACCACACAAACACATGCCCCCCCGCCGCTCAAATTAATTACCCCGCCCTCATTTACACGCACGGCGATGAGTGATAATACACACTACACTCTCATTAAGGTGTGTGTGTGTGTGCATTTGCATGCATGAGTTTGCTTTCATCTTTATCGGTGAGTGAGTGTGTGTGTGTGTGCGTGTGTGTGTATGTCTGTGTGTGTGTGTGTGTGTGTGTGTATGAAGGCACGTATGTGTGTGTGTGATGTCGGTACATATTCTAGTTTGTGTGCGTGTGCACGTTTGTGCGTTTCGGTTTGCATTTCAGTGTGTGTGTGTCTGTATAGGTGTATCTGTGTGTGTGTGTGTGTGTGTGTGTGTGTGTGCTTGTGCTATTTTTTTTGATTTGCATTAAAGTATGTGCGTCTATTTTTGTAGCTGTGTGTGTGTGATGTGGGTATAAATCCATGTGCATGTGTGAGTGCATATAGGTGTGTGTGTGTGTGTATGTGTGTGTGTGTGTGTGTATGTGTGTGTGTGTGTGGGGGCACATCTGTGTGTTTGAGTTTGCATTTCAGTGTGTGTATGTGTGTAAGTGGGTACGTGTGTGTTTGTGTGCATGTATACATGTGATTATTAGCGTATGTTTGTGTGTTTGTGTGTGTGTGTGTGTGTGTGTGTGCGAGTGGATTTGTACTAGCGTGTGTTTTAGTGCTTGCATATTTGTGTACGTATGAGTGTCTTCATGTTTGTGTGTCCTAACCTTCCACACAAGCTTACAATTTTCACAAACTCTTCACACACACATTTTACACAAACGTTTCACATGTTACACTTTTAACACACATACACAAACACACACACAGACTTAGACTTTTCACACACACACACACACACACACACACACACTTACACTTCCCACACACACACACCTCACACACACACACACACTTTTCACAAACACACACACACATACACACACACACATTCTAACACTTGTCACACACATTAAACTTTTCACACACACACACACACACACACACACACACACACACACACACACAAACACAAATAAAAACACAAAAAAAATAAAATAAATATAAA
>CAAKHD010011105.1:0-17227 GCA_901007705.1 Fistularia tabacaria | reverse complement strand
GTGTGAGTTTAACCCTAAACTAATATGAACAAGAACAAAAACAAAATTCGTGCTAATAATAGCAATAAAAGTAACAATGACGACGACAATAACAATGATAATAAATGAACATAAGATAATGCTAACACCAATAATGTGAATGCTAATGATATTCTAATCGTGCTCATAAAAATATAATACTAATAATACTCTAAATAATAATGTCAATAATGCTAATGAAAAACAACTACAAATAATATGACAACAATAATGACTTCCTGTTTGTGTTTTTTCTTTTTGTGCGGGACTTCCTGTTTGGGTTCTGTAATTTTTGTGCGTGACTTCCTATTTGTTTTGTTTGTGCGCGACTTCCTGTTTGTCTTGTCTGTGTGTGACTTCCTGTTTTTGTTTTTTTTTTCAGCGTGACTTCCTGTTTATTTGTTTTTTGTGCGTGACTTCCTGTTTATTTGCTTTTTGTGCGTGAATTCCTGTTAGGGATGAGGTTCACGGTGTGTGTGTGTGAGTTTAACCCTAAACTAATATGAACAAGAACAAAAACAAAATTTGTGCTAATAATAGCAATAAAAACAACAATGACGACAACAATAAAATGATAATAAATGAACATAAGATAATGCTAACACCAATAATCTGAATGCTAATAATATTCTAATCGTGCTCATAAAAATATAATACTAATAATACTATAAATAATAATGTCAATAATGCTAATGAAAAACAACTACAAATAATATGACAACAATAATGACTTCCTGTTTGGGTTTTATAATTTTTGTGCGTGACTTTCTATTTGTTTTGTTTGTGCGTGACTTCCTGTTTGGGTCTTGTCTGTGTGTGACTTCCTGTTTGTCTTGTCTGTGTTTGACTTCCTGTTTGTGTTTTGTAATTTTTGTGCGTGACTTCCTGTTTGTTTTGTTTGTGCGTGACTTCCTGTTTGTCTTGTCTGTGTGTGACTTCCTGTTTATTTGCTTTTTGTGCGTGACTTCCTGTTGGGGATGAGGTTCACGGTGTGTGTGTGTGTGTGTGTGTGTGAGTTTAACCCTAAACTAATATGAACAAGAACAAAAACAAAATTCGTGCTAATAATAGCAATAAAAGTAACAATGACGACGACAATAACAATGATAATAAATGAACATAAGATAATGCTAACACCAATAATGTGAATGCTAATGATATTCTAATCGTGCTCATAAAAATATAATACTAATAATACTCTAAATAATAATGTCAATAATGCTAATGAAAAACAACTACAAATAATATGACAACAATAATGACTTCCTGTTTGTGTTTTGTAATTTTTGTGCGTGACTTCCTATTTGTTTTGTTTGTGCGCGACTTCCTGTTTGTCTTGTCTGTGTGTGACTTCCTGTTTTTGTTTTTTTTTTCAGCGTGACTTCCTGTTTATTTGTTTTTTGTGCGTGACTTCCGACTTCTTCTGAGTTTAACCCTAAACTAATATGAACAAGAACAAAAACAAAATTCGTGCTAATAATAGCAATAAAAACAACAATGACGACGACAATAACAATGATAATAAATGAATATAAGATAATGCTAACACCAATAATGTGAATGCTAATAATCTAATCATAAAATTATAAATACTAATAATATAAAATATCATACTAATAATACTATAAGTAATAATGTCAATAATGCTAATGAAAAACAACTACAAATAATATGACAACAATAATGATGATGGCAACCATTCATGACAGTAATAATAATAATGATGGTGATGATGATGATGATGGTAACGCAGAGGTTCAGGCAGAATTGGCCGACCTTCTCACTTCCTGTTAAAACCGTCCTCGTCGGCTCTCCAGCTGTGGATTCCGAGCCAACTTTTCCCTCCTGGCCTTTAAAAAGCCGAGTCCCTTCCAATGGTCGGCAGTCAAAGGAAACGGCTTCCCTTTAAACCCTCTCATTTTAACCTTTTGACGGAATCCGGAACGAGCGGCCTTTAAATGGCGGCCTCGGGCAGAAGCAACAACTCCACCTCAGTGGCGTCGAGGTTCTGAGATGTTCTTCTTCCGCCTCCATCGCTGGTCGTCGGTGAAGACGGCTGGAAAAACTTAAAAATAAAAAAAATTACACACACAATATAAATACATAGGATACTGGGATTAATGATATTGCAAAATGAATGAATAAAAATCAAATATACAATGCAATTTAAAACAAAATCAAAAAAAAATTTGAATGTATTAAAATGTAATACAATATAATTCAATAAAATCTGATCAAAAATAACATGATGTAAATTTGAATTAAAACCAAATATGATGTGATAAATTTACATTAAATGAAGCGAAATAAAAACACAACGCAATCAAAAATAAAAGGAAACAAATTAAAATTGGGTTTAAAAAAAAAAAAAAAAAGGCAAAGCTGAAAAGGAGAGTTTAACTTGAACTAACTGCTATATAACTGAAAGAACCAGTCATTTAATTTGAGTAAATAAAATTTAAAAAAATAAAATTAAAAAGAAAAAAAAAAAAAAAAAAATCACAGAATTTTCATTTATTCGTGAAAATGCGAAAAGGCAATAAACTTTGAGAAAATAAACCAATCTCTTCGAAACCAGAACTCAAGACTCTCCCGGTTGTCGCCGTCACGACCAGGGAGGGTAATTTAAACCCTCCACCTCCACCTCCACCTCCAGCCCGGTGACCTTGCACAGGAAAATTAAACAAAATAATTATAATTAAAGTGAATCCATTTCTGCTGTCAATCAAACTCTGTCACCTTGGGGGTCGAGAAGGCGGAGCTTGACGGGGCGCCACCTTACGTTCCACCCGCCGACATCTCATGGGTCCGTTTTCCCGCCTCGACCTTCTCGTCGCCCGCCAATCGAACCGACGTCGCTAATGGCTAACCGCTAACGACTGACGCCTGGTCGCTGACCGAGGCCCCTGATGTTCGGCTCCGGTCGTGTCGCCCGACAGCAGGAACCGTCGGAGGTGGCCGGAGGAGCAACCGGCAGGGTGGACAACGCTGATAGCAGCAAAGGGTGGACTCTGATTGGACGAGACACCGGGCCGGGACTGACGACCATGCGCTCACTCGTTTCCGTGTCGTACGGAGGCTTTCGCACACCGTACGGGGATGTGCTAGCCGTAGCGTTAGCCGGGCGTCAGCCGCCTAACTTGATTTAGCCGCTCATGTTTACGTTAAAGCGGCGGGTACAAGAACACAAAGTACTTCCCTCACAGTACAATAAACACATATTACTGCGGTACTAAAGGCAGGGGCGAGTACGTTATACCTTCAAAGTATCTGGGAGCGCAGAGATCTGACGAGGTAAACGACAAAGGAAAGCGGACAAACAAGGACAGCCGAGGATGTTTATGGATCAAACCCAGAGCTCCGGAACTATTTTTAGGTCCCTGAACGCAGCACGGAGAGTTCTCCTGATGTGAAATCGATGCGCCCGTCAAACGCCGCTGCGCGGGAGGCGTATTTCGTTTTTCTACGCTAAACGCAGCCTCCCGTCGCCACCGCTCGCCGCTAATCCGACGGGACGGATCTTTGATGTGGATTCTGTCGAGTGCCGGCAGCGGCGGCTCCGGGGGGCTGATTGATGGCGGCGGAAAAAAAACAAAAAAAAAAAACAAGCGGCTCAGGAGAGTCGTTAGCGTCCGGCGAGGAGGACGGCGGCGCCGAGTTCACCTCATTATGGGGATTAAATCTGCTGCGCTTTGTCGGCGAAACCCGATCAGACGTCTGCTGGAACGCAAAAAAGAATCAGGTCCAACAACGTCACGGCAAAGAGTCGGATCTCCACTCCCGTCAATCAACGACTCCTGGCAGGAACCCCGCGCGACAGGTCACTTCCGCCTCGTCTTTGTCGTGGCGGCGGAGGCAGAGGAGGTGAGAATGTCAACACAACGCCTGGAGAGTCTTGTATCCAGGGGGCCTCTTTGCACGGCTATTCGCATTAGCATTCCTTAACTGAAGGAACTCCTAGGAACGCCCGGGACGTAACCCACGCCGCTGGCTCACTGACCTGTAGGCCGAGGCGCACCGCCCCCGAGTGCCCACCACATGTACCGCCCCAAACACCCAGAAGGGACTCCTGGAAACTAATCGGTCTTTCACTGGAGGCTTGAGAAACCTGCTGTAACGACTGAGTCGTCCCCCAGTCGAAAGAGCAGAAGCTGTGGAGGCGCTGCCGGGGTTCTGGAAGGAAGGCGACCCCGATGGCCAGAAACACAACTTCGTCCGCTACCTGTCTGCTCCCCGACCACCCTTATCAAGCACAAAAACCTCAGGGTCCGTCTCAAGAACCTGAAATCACCTAGGATCACCTTTGGAGGCGTGACGGTGATCGTTGGAACCCTTCACACAAGCCATTGGCCTGATGATGGTACGCAGAAGTACGGTGCACCTTCACGACCCAACGGACACTGTCCGAGGATGTTGTGGGGGGAAAGCGGGACAGCCTGTGGCCACCCGGTGGTCTGATCCATCATCGTGAACAGATGTGTAAAGCCCTGCGAAGGAGATGGAGGGCCCACCAGGCCGACATGCACATGGTCCAGACGGCTGGCCGGATCTGGAAACAGTTCCAGGAGCGACCTGTTGTGTTGGTGAACCTCAGCATGCTGGCGAGCCATTCATGCAGCCGCCCACACCTTGACGTCCTCATGGAGACCAGGCCAGACAAACTAACTGACCAGCTTCACTGATGCCCGAACCCCAGGGTGCGAGAGGGAGTGAACTGAATCTAAATCTCAACGGCGCCAGGCCACTGGAACCACTGAGCAAGGACAGACTGTGGAAATGGCACGATGGAGGACAGGACTACCTTCCTGCGCCACCACATCCTCCTCTAGCTTGAGGCCAGTGCACATCAATCTAAGGGCGAGGACATCCTGGTCCCTGGCCTGGTCGGTGGCCATAGCCGAAGGGTCCACCCCGAGGTGCATGTGACAGACAATCGGCAACAGGGTTGGACTTCCAGGCCACACGGTGAATGTCAGCTGTGAATTCAGAGATGGCCGCCAGGGTGGCGCTGGTGTCCAGCAGACAGGAGCATTACGGTAACATAAAGGGGAATGTTTGGGGAACATCAGAAAAAGCTCTGTGGAACATGAGAGGAACAGCAGGGGAATGTTAGGGGAACCTTAGGGGAACATATGTAGACCATCTGGGAAAAATATTTGGAACAGCAAGAACACGAGGGGAATAACAAGGGGAACATTAGTTTAACATGGTGACCTTTCTCGTAACATCACGGGGAACATCAGGGGAACATCACAAAAACATTTGGTGAAATTCAGGGGGACACCTAGGCAACATCATCATAACTATTTGGAAAGTTTCAGAGGAACAACATGGGAGCATAAAGGGAACATTAAGGTAACCTCAAGGGAATGTTTGGGAAACTCTAAGGAACACAAAGGCAATATCAGCGGAACGTCAGTGGAGTGTTTGGGGAACATCAAGGCAACAACAGGGGAACATCAAGGCAACATAAGGCATCATTGGGAACATTTGGGGAACATAAAGGGGAATGTTTGGGCAACATCTGGCCAACATTAGGAGAACCTTAGGGGACAATCAAAGCAACATCAGGGGGACATTTGGGGGATCTTTCAGGTTAAAGTCAGAGGGACAATTGGGGATTGTTTGGGGAACATCAGAAGAACATCAGTTGTACATTTTGGGAACACCAAGTCTTCTTATCATTTAGGGTGACATCATTAGAACGTTTGAGGAACATGAAGGGGACTGATTGGACAACATCGTGGGAACATAAGGGGAACATCAATGCAACATCAGGGGATCATATGGGAAAATTTAGGGGATCTTCAAGGGAATATTTGGAGAACTTCAGCGGAACCGACAACGACCCTTGGGGGATCATGAAGGAAACATCAAGAGAATGTTTGGGAAATATCTGTAAAACTTTGGGGAACAACATGGCAACAACCCGGGAACCTCAGTTCATTCAGGGGAGTGTTTGGGGAACATCAAGTGCTCATCATGGACATCATCAGGGCTACATCATGGGATGACCAGGGGAATGACCGGGGAGCATCAGAAAAAGCTCTGGGGACTGTTAGGGCAACATAAGAGTAACATCAAGGCAACATCAGAAGAACATTTAGAGAAGATTAACGGGAGTGTTTGGGGAAAATCAAGGCAGCATCAAGGGAACATCTGGGGACGTTTGGGGAATCTTTAGGTGAACACCAGAGGGGCATTTCGGGAATGTTTAGGGAATATCAGGGGAACATTTGGAGAGCTTTAGGGGAACATCAAGGCATGAGAACATCAGAGGACCGTTCGGGGAAAATCTGGGGCACATCAGGACGACATCAGAGGAAACTTTGGGAAACACAGAGGGGAATGTGGGGGAACATCAAGACAGCATCAAGTGAACATTTGGGCAGCATCTGGGCAATGTTTGGGGAATATTAGGAGACCATAAGGAGAAGGCTTGGAGAATTTAAGGGGAACATCAGAGCAACATCTCTGGGGTGGGGTGAACCTCTGGGGAACATTCAGGGATCCCTTGAACAGGGATCAAGATACATCAGAGGGACATTTTAGGAATGTTTGGGGAATATCAGGGGAACATCATGACAACATCAGGGGGAACATTTCATGAACTTTAGGGGAACATAAAGGCATGGGAATATCACCGGAAACATTTGGGGTACATAAAGAGGAATGTTTTGGCAACATCTGGGGAATCTCATAAAACTTTGGGGAACATCAGGGCAACATCAAGGTATAATTTCCAAGAGAACATTGAGGGCTAATCAAGTGAATGCTCAGGGAACATCAAGGCAACATCAGGGGAACTTAAAGGGCAATATAATGGAGGAACAATAGAGGAACATTGTGGGGACATTCAGGGGAATTTTTAGGCAACATCATGGCATCATTTGGGAAACATGAGAACATGAGGGGAACACCAAGGCAACATCAGGGGAAGATCAGGAAAACGTTGAAGATCACAGTAACATTTGGGGGACATAGGGGGAACATTTGGTGAAATTCAGGGGGACACCAAGGAATTATTTAGGGATCCCTTTAACAGGGACCAAGAGATATTAGTGCGGTTCCTTTCTTTCAACAGTCAGTCAGTTTGTAGCCGTACAGACGAGCAACTGGTCCAGTGGAGGAGTGTTGTTTATGTTGTCACCGTTAGGTTTCCACAACAACTCTCACCAGACACTGCTTTTACTGACACACTGTTGATGTCATTAAGGACACCTGAACTTGTGATCCTATTTTATATAATTGTACCCGACAGATATGTATGCTACACGTTTATCCACAAACTAATTTCTGACAAACACCTGGCACAATAAAAATGCTGACAAGAGTCAACTCAACCTCACCTTCATTGGAGAATTTGAGGTTGTTGGATTCCAGCGTGGTCGTCAACCAAAGGACTGATGCTCCTCCCACAAAAACAGAGGCCAGGAGTCCCCCCCGGAGGGTGGAGAATCAAAGTCTCCGGGTTTCACGTGGGTTGTGGAGAAGCAACGTCTACTGTGCAACTCACAACTCAGCAGCCGTTCCATCAGCACCATATATGCTACATGTAGCCTTTGAAACTGTCCATTACAATCTCTAAGTGAACATCATGAGAACATGTGGGGAACATCAAGGTATAATTCAGGACAACATCGTGGGGGTATCTTGGGCACATCAGTGGAACATTTGGGGAACATAAAGAGGAATGTTTGGGATACAAGGCAGCATGATGGGAACATCACGGAAATATTTGGGGAACACCATTGTAACATCATGGGCACTTCACAGACATATTCAGTGAAATTCAGGGGCACAACACGACAACATCAGGGTGACTTTTTGGGAACATAAAGGGGACTGTTTGGGCAAAATGTTCCCCCCAAAACATCGGGGGAACATCAAGTTAATGCTTTGGGAACATCAGGGAAACATTAAGGGATCACTTTAACAGCAATCAAGAAACATTAGTTCGGATCCTTTCTTTCAACAGTCAGTCAGTTTGTAGCCGTACAGACGAGCAACTGGTCCAGTGGAGGAGTGTTGTTTATGTTGTCACCGTTAGGTTTCCACAACAACTCTCACCAGACACTGCTTTTACTGACACACTGTTGATGTCATTAAGGACACCTGAACTTGTGATTCTTTTTACATATAATTGTACCCGACAGATATGTATGCTACACAAATATCCACAAACTAATCTCTGACAAATACATGTTACATGTAGTCTTTGAAGCTTTCCATTGCAATTGTTAAGAACATCAGAGGGACATTTGGGGAACATCAGAAAAAAAAACAAACCAAGGCATCATCACGGGAACATATGGTGAACTTCCGATATTTCCCCAATGGTGATGAATAAAGTATTGTCTTATCTAAACTCTAAGGGATAATCAAGGAATGGGAACATCATAGGAGAATTTTGGGGTATGTTGGAATGTTTGAGGAACCTTGGGGGCAGTATTGGGGAACAACAGGGCAACATCAAGGCATCATTTTGGAACAATTTTGGGGGAAATCAGCAGAAAGTCGAGGGAACATCAAGAGAATGTTTGGGGAACATCAGGGCAACATCGGGGAATCATAAAGGGGAGTTTGGGAACTTTAGGGAAACATCAGGGGAACGTTTGGGGAATCTTTAGATGAACATCAGAGGGGCATTTTGGGAATATTTGGGGAACATTAGAAAAACTCAGTGGGACACTTTGGGGAACATCAAGGTATCATCGAGGGAAACATCATGAGAACCTCAGGAAAATGTTTGGGGACAACAGAGGCAATGTTTTTGGAACATTAGTAAACAATATGGGGAGCATCAGGGGAACATTCAGTGAACTATGGGGGCATCAAGGCAACATCATGGGGACATCTTGGGAACATCCGAGGAACATTTTGGGAACATACAGGGGAATGTTTGGGCAACATCAAGGCAACATTCGCAGAGCATCGAGGGAATGTTTGGGGAACTTTCAGGAAACATCAGGGGCTTGTTTGGATATGATCAGAAAAAAGAAAACTCTGGGGAACATTTGAGCAACATCATGGGAACTTGAGTGGAACATTTGATTAACTTTAGGAGAACATCAAGGCATGGGAACATCAAAGAAACATATTGGGGAACATCGGGGAAACATCAAGGTATTATTTCCAGCAGAACATTGAGGGAACATCAGAGGAACAGAAAAGCAACATCAGGGGAACGTTTGGGGAATGTGAGGGGGATCTCCAGGTGAACAACACAGTAGTGTTTTGGGAATGTTTGGGGAACATCAGAAAAACTCAGTGGGACACTTTGGGGAACATCAAGGTACCATCAAGGGAAACAATCTGGGCAAGGCCAGGTAAATGTTTGGGGACAATCACGGCCATGTTTGTGGAACATTAGCGAACACTATGGGGAACATCTGGGGAACATTGGCAAAATATCTGGGGAATGTTCAGGGAACTTTCAGGAAACAATCAGGGGAATGTTTGGGTAATATCAGAAAAAACAACTTTTGAGCGACATCAGGGGAACTTGAGCGGAACATCTGATGAACTTTGGGGGAACATCGAGGCATCAATTGGGAAACGTTATGGGAACATTAGCAGAACATCTGAGGAATGTTTGGGGAAGATCAGAAAAAAAGGAACATCAATGGAATACGAGGGGAACATCATAGAGCTCCACCCCCCTCTATCTCTGACCTGGATCAGCGTGATGTTCCTGCCGCACGGTTCTTGGTCTTTTCCACCCTGACAAGGCCGCCTCTGCGGCAGCAGGAGGGGCGTGGAACGTTCTCCGGTTCCACTTAACCGTCAGAGACGTCCTGGAGAGGGAAAAAACAACAGACACATTTATGAAAAACAAAGGAGTGACAGCCGGCAGATGGAGACGACATGTTCTTCTCAGAACATCTGCCGCCTGCGTTCCTCACGCCCGACCTGGAGGAAGAGCTGGGATCGGCCAATCCCAGACAAGGTTAGGGATTAACTTTGATTTACGTCAAAACAAGCGGACGGAACGTCAACGCGGTTCCTGAAGGTTCTGTCAGGACGCCGGTGAAGTTACAAGAAAGGACAGGTTCCGTAAAAATGATCTACCTACTCTAAAAATGTTGAATATAAATGTATTTACATTTCTACACAATGAACGTCTGGAACGGTGAGGCTGCAGGGAGTGGAGATCAAGAAGCTGGAGAATTTCAAGAACTTAGGGGTCAATGGACCAAAGCAATGGAGAGTGTGGAGAAGAGGTGAAGAAACGGGTTCCAGTAGGTTGGAATGGGTGGAGAAAAGTGTCAGGGGTTCTATGAGATAGAAGAACATCAGCCAGAAGGAAAGGAAAGGTGGAGGAGACAGTGGAGAGAGCAGAGATGATGGATGGTTTGGAGAAAAGACAGGAGGCAGAGCTGGAGGTGGCAGACATGAAGATGTGGAGGTTCTCTTCAAAAGTGACCAGGATGGAGAGGATCAGGAATGAGTCCATCATGGTAGATGTTTTGGAGAGAAGGTCAGAGATGGTTGGGTCATGGACAGAGGAGGGAGAGTGAAGATATTGGAATTGGAGGTCTAGATGAAGACCAGAGAGAAGATGTATGGAGATAGTGAGAGAGGAGATGAAGAGAGGAGGATCCAGAGAACAGGTTGAGATGGAGAAGGTGGATTCTCTGTGGAGACCCTGAAGGGAAAAACCCACAGGAGAAGAAGATCTAGACAATTTCTGTTTGTGCACCTCCCGTAACTGCATGCAGGCTTCGGCAAACGACAGCAGAGGTCACTTTGGCTCATTACCTTGCTCTGATGACTTGCACTCCATGGAGTCAACCAGAGCTGGATGGTCCGCGGTCCTTGATTCTGGTTCCTTTCTCCTTCTCGGAGGGGAATTTGCGTCGTAGCGCTTATGAACCATCCGAAAGTGCCGCTCCACATTTCCCTTCTTCGAATGAGCAACGGTAGATTGGCAGATCGAGCGAATTGCACCTTGAATCTGACATCGTGGGGGGGGGGGGGAGTCTTCTTCCCGCCGCGCACGGAAGTGCTAAGTTTTCTGTTCCTTACTGGATTCGGCCCCCGCACTCGTGTTTCCCCCTTTTGTTAGAAGAAATCATTTGAAAGGCTAACTAGCTGGTTAGCTCTCCGAAACGCCCCTCGTGACTCTTATATCAGGAAAAAAAAAAAAGAAAAAAAGAAAAAACGCAATCTGAGACTGGCTGCCCTGTATTTCAATCAACTGGCGAGCGCCGTGGGGAGAATGGATGACGGACTTTGATTGGCATGCGATCTGCCACCATTACCTTCGTGATCGACGTATCGAGCGCCGCCGGGGCCTTTTTTCGCCCTCACGTACAAGTTTCATCTGCCCAGAGTCTTTCCTAGCAACTACCGAATTAGCTTCCTGCCGTTTCCCCCTCAAATGCTGCTGCCAAGTATTTCAACACCTGGATGTGACGCCCCCTGGGAAAGACGAACCTTCCACCCTGACAACGTAGGCCCAAGTTTGCATCCGCGAGAACACAGTGGGCAGGCAGCATCTTCTCCCAACCACTGATTTAGACTCTGGGGAGGCAGCACATCATCAGTAGCCCCGATGACAAACCTAAGTCAATGACCTCCATGCTCCACGACCGTCTCAACTTAGAACTTCTCTACATCCTACCAGTTCAGCCACTGTCCTTGCTTTGCCTTAGTATGTTCACTGCCTCCTCTTGCCTATGTACTTTTTCAACTGCCATGTTCCTCTTCTACTACTGATGCCTCGTTTCCCTACTCTCGCCCTCAGCCTCCATGCTGCACCTGATCTTTGATATCCTTAAGTTGAAGGGCTGCCTTCATTCCATCTTCCCAGACTCTTCACTGGATTCGCTAAAACTGTTAGCACCACCTCATCATTTATAACAAACTTCTCCCATACAACCCTTCCTGAAAGCAACATCAGAGGAACCTCAGGGCAACCTGTGGGGACCATCAAGGCAACATCAGGGGATTGTTTGGGGAACATCATGAAAACATCAGGGCAACATCAGGGGAACATCTGGAAAATGTTTCCGGAACATCAGTGGACCATTTTGGCAACATGAAGGCAAAGTCAGGGATACATCAGGGCAAAATCAGAGCATCAGGGGAAAGATCAGGGCAACTTGAAGGCAACATCAGGGAAATATTTGGGGAAGAGAAAGGGTCATGTTTGGGGATCATCAAGGGAAGGGTTGGGGAACTTTTAGTAAACACCAGATGAACATCAGGGGAAAGTTTAAGGAAGCTTTAGGGAAAGGTCAGGGGGACATCAAGGCAACATTCAGTGAACATCAGGCAACATTCGGGGAACGTTTGGGGGATCTTGAGGTTAACATCAGAGGGACATTGGGGGAGTGTTTGGGGAACCTAAGAAAAATACTCAGTGGAACATTTGGGGAACATGAAGGCGACATCAGGAAAATAATTGGGGAACATCAGAGGTACATTTTGGGAACAGCAAGTCATCATCAGGGTAACGTTATCGGAACCTTTGGGGAACATCAGTAGAACATCTAGAAACATCAATGATATGTTTGGGGAATATCAAGGCAACATCAGGGGAAAGTCAGAGGAACATTTGGGGAACATGAAGGGAAATTTAGGGGGAACATCAGAAAATGCTCTGGGGGAAATATGGGGAACATCAGGAGATCATTTGGAGAACCTTGGGGGACTATCGTGGCAACATGAAGAGAACATCGGTGCAGTTTCAGGGATCTTCAGGTAAAAATCAGAGGGACATTTTGGGAATGTTTGGGGAACTTCAAGGAAAATTGGGGAACATCAGTGGTACTTTTTTTTTTAAGGGCAAGACATCATCAAGGATACAACGGGGCGACATCGGGGAACATTTGGGGAATGTCAGGGGATCCTGTGGCGAAATTTAGGCGGACATCAGGGAAATGTTTTGAGAACTTTAGAGGAACAAATTAGCTTTTGGGTACCATTAAGGCAGCATCAAGGGAATGTTAGGGAAACATCATCTGAGGAACACTGAGGTATCAACAGGTAGGTATCAAGGTAAAATCAGGGGAGTGTTTGGTGAAGCGAATGAGAACATCAGGGAACTATCAGGAAAATGTTCGGGGAAACCTTGGAGAAAATTGAAGCATCATCAGGTGTGAAGGCAAAAATCAAAGCAACCAAAGGGGATAATGAGGAACAGGAGGGGAACATCAAGGTAACAGCAAGTGATCATCAGGGCAACATTAGGGGATCATTTTGTGAACTAGAGGAATATAAAGGCATGGGAACGCCGTTGGAAACTTTGGGGTACATCAAGAGGAATGTTTCGGTAACATCTCAGGAATCTCAGGGGAAATTTGGGGGAACATTAAGGTCTCATTTTGGAAATATCGAAAAATAAGCAGAACCTCAAGTGACTATCAGGGCAACATCAGGGTATCATTTTGGAAATATTACGGGAAATCGGGGAACAATTAGGGAACATCAAGTAAACTTTTAGGGGACAGCAGGGGAACATCGTGGCAACATCAGGGAATCACAAAAGCAACATGGGGGATATTTCCTGAACTGTAGGGGAACAAAAAGGCGTGGGGATATGATGGGAAAATCTAAGGTACACAAAGAGGAATGTGTTGGCAGCATCTGGGGATATTTTTTCAGAACATCATTGAAACATCAAGATAACATTGTGGAAATATGGGAAAATCAGCAGAACATCAGGGGAATTTCAGGTGAATGTTTGGGGAATATCAGGGGACATCAAGGCAACATAAAGGGGATATTCATGAAAAAGCAAGGGAACATCAAATGAACATCAAGGAACATAAAGGGGAATGTTTGGGCTACATCTGGGGAATTTTGGGGGAAAATCAGGGCAACATCAAGGTATCATTTGGAAATACTGGAGAAAATGCAGAACATTGAGGGAACATCCAAACAACATCAGGGCAAAATAAGGGGAGCATTTGGAGATCAGAAGGAGACCAACAGGGCAACATCACGGCAACATTCGGGGATCCCATTAACAGGGACCAAGAAACATTCGTTCAATGCCTTTCTTTCAACAGTCAGTCAGTTTGTAGCCGTACAGACGAGCAACTGGTCCAGTGGAGGAGTGTTGTTTATGTTGTCACCGTTAGGTTTCCACAACAACTCTCACCAGACACTGCTCTTACTGACACACTGTTGATGTCATTAAGGACACCTGAACTTGTGATCCTATTGATATATAATTGTACCCGACAGATATGTATGCTCCACAAATATCTGCAAACTAATCTCTGACAAACACCCGGCACAATAAAAATATTGATAAGAGTCAACTCAACCTCACCTTCATTTGAGGATTTGAGTTTGTTGGATTCCAGCGTGGTCGTCAACCAAAGGACTGATGCTCCTCCCACAAAAACAGAGGCCAGGAGTCCTGGGATTCTCCCGGGAGGTGGAGAATCAAAGTCTCCGGGTTTCACGTGGGTTGTGGAGAAGCAACGTCTACTGTGCAACTCACAACTCAGCAGCTGTTCCATCAGCACCATACATGCTACATGTAGTCTTTGAAACTCTCCATTACAATCTCTCAGTGAACATCATGAGAACATTTGGGGAACATAAAGGGGAATGTTTTGGATAAAAAGGCAGCATTATGGGAACATCCCGGAAATATTTGAAGAACATCACTGTAACATCATGGGCACTTCACAGAAATATTCAGTGAACTTCAGGGGGACAAAACGGTGACATCATGGTGACATTTTGGGAACATAAAGGGGACTGTTTGGGCAACATACGCAGAACATCTTGGGAGGGTTTGGGGGATCTTTAGGTGAACATCGGACGGACATTTAGGGAATGTTTGGGAAGTATTGAGGCAACATCAAGGTATCATTTTGGAAATATGGGAGCATCTGCAGAATATCAAGGGAACATCAGGGTAACACTCAGGAAAATATTTGGGAACATCATACAAGCGTGGTGAAATTCATAGGGTAATGAAGGTAACATCATAGTGACTGTTTGGGAACATCATAGGAACATTAGGGGAATGTTTGGGCAACATCAGGGCATGAGAACTTCATAGGGTAGCATTTGGGGCACCAAGTGAACATCAAGGCAACATTTGGGCACTGCTTGGGGGATCTTTAGTTGAATATCGGAGGGACATTTTGGGAATGTTTGGAGAGTACCAGGGGAACAACGGGGGGAAAACCATGGCAACATCGTTGGAACATCAAGTAAAAATCAGGCCAAAATCGGGGTATATTTTTTAGAAATAATATGGGGAACATCAGGGCAACATTGAGGGAACATCAAGAGAACATTTCATGAACTTAAGGGGAACAAAAAGGGCATGAGAATATCATAGGAAACTTTGGGGTACATAAAGGGGAAGGTTTCTGCAACATCAGGGGAATCTCAGAGGAAATTTGGGGAACATCAAGGCAACATTAAAGGAATCATTTTGGAAACATGGGAAAATCAGCAAAAAGTAGAGGGAACATGAAGTAAATGCTTGGGGAACATCAGGGGCAAACATCAAGTGAACATCAAGGCATCAATTGGGGAACTTCTTGGCACCATCATGAGAACTTCAGCAGGCCATTTGATGAACTTTAGGGGAACATCAGAGGAATATTTGGGGTACATAAAGGAGAATGTTTGGGCAACATTTTGGGAACTTCAGGGAAACTTTAGGTAACATTAGGGCAACATCAAGGCATCAATCGGAAAACATTATGGGAACATCAACTGAAAAAACATTTAGGGAACACTAAAGGAAGTTGGGGACCATGAGGGGAACATAAAGGGGAACATGAAAGAAACATACAGGGGATATTAGGGGAATATCATGAGAACATTTGGGGAACATCAGGGAAATTTGGGGCCTATCAGGGCAACCTCAAAAGATCATTGAGAATATACAGTATATGGGGAACATCAGGGAAACATACGGGGAACTTCAGGGAAAATTTGGGGGGACATCAGGGCAACATCAAGGCATCCATTGGAAAACATTATGGTAACATCAGCAGAACATTTGGGGAACACAAAGGGAATGTTGGGGAGCATGAAGGGAACATGAAGGCAACACCCGGGGAACATAACAGAAACATTCGGGGGACATTTTTGAGAACATAGTGAGAACATGTGGGGAACAGCAGGGCAACATCAAGGCAAAAATTTTGGAACATCTTGGCAACATCAGGGGAACATAATGATGATCATGATGGCACCATCATGAACTTTAGGGGAACATCGAGGTAGGGGAACATCAGAAGAACATTTGGGATACATAACGGGGAATGTTTGGGCAACATCTGGGGAACTTCAGGGGACCTTTGGAGGAACAACAGGGCAGCATCAATTGGAAAACATTTTGGGAACATCAAGAGATCATTTGGGGAACACCAAGGGAAGTTGGGGACCATGAAGGGAACATAAAAGAAACATAAGGGTGATATTTGGGGAACATAATGACAACATTTGGGGAACATCAGGGCAACATCAAGTGAACATCAGGCAACATTTTGGGGACGTTCGGGGTACCTTTAGGTGGCCATGGAGGGGAATTGTGGGGATGTTTGGGGAACATAAGACAAAAACCCAGTAAAGCCTTTGATGAACATCAGGGGAACATAAAAACAACATAAGGGGGATATTTGGGGAACATCATGAGAACATGTGGGGAAAATCAGGGGCAACATCAAGTGAATATCAAGGCATCTATTGGGGAACTTCTTGGCACCATAATGGGAACTTCAGCAGACCATTTGATGAACTTTAGGGGAACATCAGAGGAATATTTGGGGTACATAAAGGGGAATGTTTGGGCAACATTTTGGGAACTTCAGGGAAATTTTATGGAACATCAGGGCAACATCAAGGCATCAACTGGGGAAGATTCGGGCAACATCAGTGGAATATCTAGCAAAGGTTTTGGGTATCTTTCGGTGAACATCAGAGGGACATTTTGGGAATGTTTGGGCAAATAGGGGGAACATCAAGGCAACAGAAAGGGAGCATTTGATAAAATTTAGGGAAACAAAAAGGCATGGGAATATCATATATCAAACTTTGGGGTACATCAAGGGGAATATTTGGGCTACATCTGGGGAATATCGGGAAATAACGGGGAACATCAGGGCAACATTCAGGGATCCCTTTAACAGCAATCAAGAAATATTAGTTCGGATCCTTTCTTTCAACAGTCAGTCAGTTTGTAGCCGTACAGACGAGCAACTGGTCCAGTGGAGGAGTGTTG
>CAAKHD010011103.1:20173-35408 GCA_901007705.1 Fistularia tabacaria | reverse complement strand
TGTTTGGGTGATCGGTCATGTGACTTACATTACTCACACACACACACACACACACACACAGCATGGCCTCCCTCCCTAATCCGATTAACCCCCCCCCAAACCGCCGCCCGTTAATCCCCGTCTTTAACGGCGCCGACAAAAGGAGGCCGGCGCCCGGGTTCGGATTTCGCCGCGGCGCCTTTGGCGGCCATTTTTGACCCCCGGGAGAGAAAAGGGGGAACCCCCTCTTTAGTGGTGTAAATCCCAGGCGTTAATCTGGGGTGTATTGCAGCGCTTATAACACCTCCAGAAGGGTGGAGAAGGTTGGAGGTGTGTATCCACACACACACACACGCTCATGGCCTGTGATTGGTGGCTTCCAGGTGTTTCTCCGCGAGTCCCTGGAGCACCGTCTGGAGAAGCAGCGGGAGGTGGAGGTCCTCCAGGCGGCCGTGACCATCCAGGCCCACGTGGTGGGCTTCCTGGCCAGGTGGGCTCGGACCTCCCTTCTTCTCCTTCTTCTTCTTCTGTGTGTGTGTGTGTGTGTGTGTGTGTGTGACACCTGCGTGTTGTCGCCGCCCTGCTGGCAGGAAGCAGTACCGCAGGCTGCTGCGCTGCATCGTGGTGATCCAGAAGAACGTGCGGGCGTTCCACTGCCGCCGGCGGTTCCTGCTGCTGCGCTGGGCGGCGCTGACCTTCCAGAGACGACTCCGGGGACGGCGAGCTCGCCGGACCTTCGCCCTCCTGCTGCTGGAGAGGAGGAGGAGGCAGGAGGAGGAGGAGGAGCGGAGGAGGAGGATGGCCGAGGAGGAGCTGGACAGGTGCGAGGAGGCTCATGGAAACCTTCTGGCGGTTCCGTGGCGAGAAGCTCATGATGTCACTTGCTGTCTTCCTGCAGGGAGAGGCGGCGGCAGGAGGCCGAGAGGCTGATCAGAGAGGTAGGACGGCGCCGTGTTCCTCCACGGTTGGGAGTTGATCCTCCTCCGAACCTCGCGCGCGGTCAGCTTTGCTACTTAGCGCCTGCCGCTAGCACACAGAGCGGCATATGCTAATCGTTAGCTTAAATGGTTCAGGATGTAAGCTTAGATGGTGGTATGAGCGGCGCTGCAGGTTCCTGATGGGTTTTAGGTGTTTCCAGCTGAGAAGATGCAGATTGTCAGCGCTGTTAGAAACTTAGCAGGACTAAAGTGGAGCGCGAAGCAGCGCCGTAACGCCGGGAGTCTCCGTCAGCTTCTTCTGAAGCAGGTCTCTGGTTTCAGGCTGAGGAGGCGCTGAGGCTTGAGGAGCAACGGCGACGTGAAGAGCTGGCCCTTCCCGCTGTGGCTCCACCTTCAACCCCGCCGCAGCTGCCGACAGCTTCTGCCGGCGAGGAGCTGGACTTCCCCGAGGAGGCGTCCGAGGAGGAGGAGGCCATCCGCCCTCAGGAGGCCTCGCAGGTGGAGGAGATCCTCCGTCTGGAGCGGGAGATCCAGACGCTGCAGAGACAGAAGCAGCGTCAGGAGCTGAGCCTGACCGAGGCGTCGCTGCAGCGGCTGCAGCGCCTCCGCGACCAGGAGTTGCGCCGCCTGGAGGACGAGGCTTGCCGCGCCGCACAGCAGTTCCTGGACTCGCTCAACTTCGACGAGATCGACGAGTGCGTAAGGAACATCGAGAGCTCGCTGGGCGTCGGTGAGGAGGAGGAGGACAAGGAGGCGGGCCGCGCCGCGGGAGGCGGCGGCGGCGACGAGGAGGAGGTGGACGAAGGCTTCGGCGCCGACGACGAGGCCTTCAAGGACTCGCCCAACCCGAGCGAACATGGCCACTCGGACGGCCAGCGGACCAGCGGCATCCGGACCAGCGACGACTCGTCGGAGGAGGATCCCTACGCCAACGACGGCGTCATCCCGGCGCTGCCGCCCACCACCGTGCTCAACCAGCCTCTACCGTTACCGCCGCCACCGCCGCCACCCCCTTGCCTCGCAGCCTTACCTGGCGGGGACTCGGCCTACCGGCCCCTCCAGGCCACAGCCGAGGCCCAGTTGGACGACCTTGTGGAGCTCATCCCGCCGGACGAGGATTCGGACTACGACCAGGACGACTACGACGAGGGCGCCATCGTGTCCAGCGGTAGCATGGCGTTCTCCAACCCCCGCAGCAGCCAGTGGTCCCCGGACTACCGCGGCTCGGTGGGCACCTACAACAGCTCCGGGGCGTACCACTTCAGCTCGGAGGGGGCGCAGTCTTCGGTGGGTGTCGCCGTCCGACCGGTCGGTCGCCTGAGCACCCGCTACCAGGAAGTGACGTGATCCCTTGTTGCAGCTAATGCTAATAATCTTATGGTGGACGTGTCTTGGTTCCAGTTCGAGGACAGTGAAGACGACTTCGACCGCTTCGACACGGATGACGAGTCATCTTACCGCAGGGACTCGGTGTACTCCTGTGTCACGCTGCCATACTTCCACAGCTTCCTCCACATCAAAGGTGTCCTGTTTCATTTTATTGTTATTTGGGATTTGGGGAAGGACAGACAGGAAGCGATGACATTTGAGTGTCGGAAGTGAAAGGACACACAGGAAGTAATGATGTGTTTGGGTCAAGGAAGTGAGGAATGGTTAAGGAAGTAAGACTGTTTGTGTGCTGGAATTGAAAGGACACACAGGAAGTGATGCTGTTTGTATGTTGAAGGTGAAAGGACAGACAGGAAGTGATGGTGTTTTTATATTTGAAGTGAAAGAACAGACACAAAGTGATGGTGTTTTTGTGCTGGAAGTGAAAGGACAGACAGGAAGTGCTGGTGTTTTTGTGCTGGAAGTGAAAGGACAGACAGGAAGTGCTGGTGTTTTTTATCTTGTAAGTGAAAGGACACACAGGAAGTGATACCGCTTGCAGTAGGAGGGGCATGGATGGACAGGAAGTGATGCTGTTTGTTTGCAGGCGGCCTGATCAACACGTGGAAGCGGCGCTGGTGCGTCCTGAAGGACGAGACCTTCCTGTGGTTCCGGGCGAAGCAGGAAGCTCTCAAACAGGGTTGGCTGCACAAGAAGGGCGGCGGCTCATCCACGTTGTCCCGCCGCAACTGGAAGCGGCGCTGGTTCGTGCTGCGGCAGAGCAAGCTCATGTACTTCGAGAATGACAGCGAGGACAAGATGAAGGGCGCGCTGGACATGCACTCCGCCAAGTAAGCACCGCGAGAACGTCCACCGGAGAACCTCTCAGGAGATCTTGACTGTCCGAGTAAACATCTGAGGTGACGTTCTGGACTCTGGTGTGCAGGGAGATCATCGACAACACAGGCAAGGAGAACGGGATCGACATCGTGATGCCCGAGAGGACGTACCACCTGATCGCCGAGTCAGCTGAAGACGCCAGGTAAGGACAACTCCCCAGGAACACCGTTCCCCAGGGGGGCGCCTTGTTTCTGCAAGGAGAAGGAGGAACCACTGGAGATAAAACTTCCCATTGATGTTTGTATGTGGGTTCTACTACCTCATTTACGGTAGTGTTTTCATTTTCCTCAAACATCTAGAAGGTTCCTTCTAAACTGCTCCATCTCCGGGTCGCCTGATATTCCTCTTCTTCAAGCGCACCAGCTCCATGTAATGTGAGGAACCCCCTCTTGCTCTCTTTCTCTGTTGTCGCGGTAACGGATGTCCGTCTCCATGGTTACAGCCAGTGGTTCAGCGTGCTGAGTCAGGTCCAGGGCGCCACTGAGCAGGAGATCCGGGAGATGCACGACGAGCAGGCCAACCCGCAGAACGCCGTGGTGAGCGTCGCCCCATCTTCCAGAACTGTCCCATGAGTGGTCCGGGATCCTTCCTGGACTGTTCCAATACTGTCCATAGACTGTTCCAGGACTACTCTTGGATTGTCCCTTGACTACTCTTGGGCAAATCCATGACTCTTCTAGAACACTTCCATGACTGTCCAGGATCCTTCCTGGACTGTCCAAATACTGTCCAAAGACTGTCCCAGGACTACCCTTAGATTGTCCCATGACTGCTCTTGGGCAAATCCATGACTCTTCCAGAACAGTTCTATGGCTGTCCAGGATATCTGCACAACTCCTTCATGACTGTTCCAGGACAGTTCCGTGACCCTTTTAGCACAGTTCCATGGATTTTCTAGGACTAACCCAGGACAGATCAGGACTGTTCCATCCCAGTACATTTGATTACCGTCAGACGACTCTTCCAGGACCATTCCATGACAATTTAGGTCACTTCCAGAGCCTTTCCAAACCCTATGTTCTCCATGTTCACTCTGTGAATGAAGGGAGTAGAAATGTAGTTTTCCAGGGTTTTCCAGGTCAAAGTATTTACACCCCCTTCTCTCCCCTCCCCTCCCCTCTCACCCCCTCCAGGGGACGCTGGACGTTGGGATGATCGACTCCGTCTGTGCGTCAGATAATCCAGAGAGGTGAAGATGGTTTTCATGATTTCTACTTGAAACAGGAGCAACTTCCTGCCCTCCTTTGGAAATTTTATTTTATTTTATTTTATTTTATTTTATTTTATTTTATTTTATTTTATTTTATTTTATTTTATTTTATTTTATTTTATTTTATTTATTTATTTTTATTTTTTTTATTTTATTTTATTCAATTTTATTCTATTTTATTTTAGGAAAAATAATTAGTTTTCCCTTCATGTTTTTATGTCTTTATTTGGAGGTACTTTGTTTTCCTGTGAATCCCAGGTCCTTCATTTCACCTTAATAATTTCGCGTCATTAAGTTAATTAATCTGCGTTAATTAATCCCAGTTGTTGTCCGGGGTTCTTCCCGTTAACCGGTTTCTCCGGGTTCCCCTTGCAGGCCCAACTCCTTCGTCATGATCACGGCCAACCGGGTTCTTCACTGCAACGCCGACACGCCCGAGGAGATGCACCACTGGATCGCTTTGCTGCAGCGCTCCAAGGGGGAGGCGCGGGTGGACGGCCAGGAGTTCATCATCCGAGGTGGGACAACCCGCTGGTCCTCCTTGCTCCCTCCCGCCTCGAACCCCCTCCCGCTCCACCAGGAGTTCACCCGCTCCCTGTCCGACAGGTTGGCTGCACAAGGAGGTGAAGAGCAGCACCAGGACGTCGCTGAAGCTGAAGAAGCGCTGGTTTCTTCTCACCCACAACTCCCTGGACCACTACAGGAGCTCGGAGCGCCAGGCGCTGAAGCTCGGCACGCTGGTGCTCAACAGCCTGTGCACGGTGGTCCCGCCCGACGAGAGGGTCTTCAAGGACACCGGTGAGAGATGTAGCAGTTAGCTAAGTGTCGCTAAATGGTCGCAAAACTACCAAATATGGAAGTGTACCTACGTCCCGCAGCTCCATGATTGGAGGACAGCTTCATTAGCATGATTAGCGTGAAGGATGGAGGCTAACCCGGCTAACAAGGGGTCACTATCTTGAACTTCTGCCCCATCCGATCAATTATTGTTTATTTACACAAACGACCAAACTGCGGTTGGGATTTGGATACGGAGAGATGCTGCCGCCAACGACCTCCACCGGGTTCCTCGGAGAACTCCAGGAGTGACCCGCCGGTTCTCCGTTCTCCCGCCAGGCTACTGGAACGTGATCGTGTACGGACGCAAGCACTCGTACCGCCTCTACTGCAAGCTGCTGAACGAGGCCACGCGCTGGGCCGCCGCCGTGCAGAACGTCATCGACGCCAAGCCGCCCATCGACACGCCGACGCTGCAGCTGATCCTGGACATCAAGGTGGGCTTCTCGGTTCCCCGGTTGCCCCCCCGTTCTGTTACGGCTCGGGTTCTCCATGTCCTCCTGTCCGGGTTCGAATATTACTGTTAGTAACCAGCTGCTCCCCGCTGCCCCCCGGGGTACGAGGGCACGATCCGGTTCTCCTGATTGACGGGCGTGTCGTCACTGTGCAGGAGAACAGCCTGAACTTGGAGGTGGTGGAGCAGATCTACAAGAGGAACCCCATCCTTCGCTTCAGCCACCACCCACTGCATTCGCCGCTGCTGCCGCTGCCCTACGGAGACGTGCACGTCCCCGGTGAGTCCCTGGCCCCGCCCACTGGCTCCGGCTGGCCCCGCCCACTGGCCGTGTCAGGTCCTAGTCCAGAGTCCGGGTGAAGGCGGAGGTCATGTGACTGATCCAACGGTCTGACTCACTGCCCCGCCCCTCTCCCCCCAGCTGGGACGACCAGGAGCTACACCACGCTGCAGGAGGAGGCCCTGAAGGTCTTCAGCTCCCTGCAGCACCTGGAGGGCGTGGCCGACCCGCTGCCCGTCATCCAGGGCGTCCTGCAGACCGGCCTGGAGCTCAAGCCAATCAGGGACGAGCTCTACTGTCAGCTGATCAAGCAGACCACGCGGCCGCCGCAGCCGGGGAGCCCCGGGAACCTATGCAGCTGGAAGATCCTGGCCTGCATGTCGTGCACCTTCCTGCCCACCAGGGGGATCCTGAGATACCTGAAGTTCCACCTGAAGAGGTGCCTGAAGAATTCCCCTTTCCTTCCAGAAGGTAGTCTGAGCCGCGATGTCAACGTCTAACGCCCGGACTTCCACCCCCCCCCAGGGCCCGCGAGCTCTGCCCCGGAACCGAGATGGAGCGCTACGCCACCTTCGCCTTGGACTCCCTGAGGAGAACCCGGGCCCGGGAGAACGTTCCTTCGCAGGAGGAGATCCGCGCCATCGTCGCCCGGCAGGACATGAGCACCACCGTGCACTGCCACGGCGGCGGCTGCTGCAAGATCACCATCAACTCCCACACCACCGCCGGAGAGGTGGCCGTCAAACACACACACACACACACACACACACACACACACACACACACACACTCACTCAAGCACACACACCCAGAGGAGACCCCGA
This sequence comes from Fistularia tabacaria, assembly GCA_901007705.1. Lineage (NCBI taxonomy): Eukaryota > Metazoa > Chordata > Actinopteri > Syngnathiformes > Fistulariidae > Fistularia > Fistularia tabacaria. The sequence goes on along the minus strand of CAAKHD010011103.1, from coordinate 28,618 downwards.
GAAAGCGACACACTTCCTCAATACTGGTGTTTTTGTCTGGAGGGGGCGGAGCCAAAAGACTTGGGGGCGGGGCTTGTCACTATCTACCTCCTCTGTGTGTGTGTGTGATACACACACAGAAGTCAATGGCCGTCATTCTGTTGGTTTGATTGGCGGGTGTATCTTCACTCTGATTGGTCTGCGGTCGTCATTAGCATCTGGTGGTCTGCTGTGTGTGTGTGTGTGTGTGTGTGTGTGTGTGTGTGTGTGTGTGTGTGTGTGTGTCAGGTGGTGGAGAAGCTGATCCGAGGTCTCGCCATGGAGGACAGCAGGAACATGTTCGCCCTGTTCGAGCGCAACGACGCCGCGGAGAAGGCCATCGAGAGCCGCACGGTGGTGGCCGACGTGCTGGCCAAGTTTGAGAAGTAAGCGCGGACTGAACACCCCGGATGGAGATGGTTGGAGGTTCTGGACCTCCGTCGTTGAACGTTGTCCCCCAACATGCAGGCTCGCAGGAAGTCCAGATGAAGGAAAGAGTGGCTGGAAGTTCTACTTCAAGCTGTACTGCTTCCTGGACACGGAGGACGTCCCCAAGGACAGCGTGGAGTTCGCCTTCATGTTCGAGCAGGTACCTTCACTTTCACCTTCACCTGCACCAGAGGACTTCCACTCCTCAGTTTCATGAAATTCTGGAGAACTTTCTGTTGGGCAGGAGAAGAGAACCACAAAGTTAACGCTAATCAAAGGCCCCAAAACGAAAAGAAAAGAGAATTAGCCGCTGAGATAGCTAGCCAGCCGTAGCACTTCCAAACAGAACAGGACTGTTGCAGGCAGGTAGAAGATCTCCGGTACTTCTCTGAGAACTGGTGATTTGGAGTTCCAGTTGTGGAGGAACTTTCTTTCGTGAAGTTTATGTTTTAGAACGCAGAAGGTCTTCTAACGCTGGATGTTTCTGTCCTCAGGCCCACGAGGCCGTGATTCGGGGTCAGTATCCAGCCCCTGAGGAGACCCTTCAGTTCCTGGCCGCCCTGCGGCTCCAGTACCTCCAGGGCGATTACGGCTCGCGGGCCGCTGCCCCCGACATCTCCCAGGTGTTCCCCATGGCGCGATTGCGGGCCCGGGTGCAAAACTCCGCCAGGGCGTTTGCGCCTGGCGGTGGGGGCGGCGGCACTTTGGAGCGTCAAGGGACGTCGGAGAGGAAGCGCTCCAGCTTCCTTGAGGGGACGCTGAGGCGCAGCTTCCGGAGCGGCTCGATCGGCCAGCAGAAGCTGGAGGAGGAGAGCGGGCTGGAGGCGTGGCTTCGGGAGGAGGCGGCGGCGGTGAAGGCCAGCGTGACGGACAAGTGGAAGAAACTGCAGGGGATGACGCAGGAGCAGGCCATGATGAAGTACATGGCGCTCGTGAAGGAGTGGCCTGGATATGGTTCTACGCTCTTCAACGTCCAGGTAGGAGCAGTTCTCCAGATAGAAGTCCACGTGTAGAAGATAACCGTGATCGGTGAAGGGAACATCTCCAGCCGCAGTCATCCATAAACCTCCCTGTGGTTCCAGAGTCAGGACGGGGCGTACCCCAGCGAGCTGTGGCTGGGCATCAGCCGCGACGCCGTCTCGCTGTACAAGCGCGGCGAGCCGTGGCCCCTGGAGGTCTTCCCCTACGAGGAGATCCTATCCTTTGGAGCGCCGCTGCCCAATGCCTACAAGATCGCCGTGGAGGGCAGGGAGCTGATGTTCCAGACGCACATGGTGGGTCCTTCGAGAACATGTTTCACGGTGTAGTCTGGGGTTGGTGTCTTGGAGGTTTTCCTGATTCGGGGTGGGTGTCTCCTCTGCTGCAGGTGATGGACGTGGCCAAGCTGATGAAGGCCTACATCAGCATGATCGTCAAGAGGCGCTACAGCAACTGTCAATCACTCAGCAGCCACGGCAGCGGCTGGTGACCCCGCCCCCGCCCTAACAGCCCCCGACGATGCTACCTGGTTGATCACGTGACAGGAGGGTTTGGTCTCGAAAGGTCCAGACGCGATGAAGAGCCATTCATTAGACCCCGAGGGAACGTCTGAGTAGGAGCCTTCACCTCAAATGAAACCTCAGCCAGTGCGGCGGAGGTCTGGCCTCCAGCGTCGGACACAGAGGACGTCTCCGGGACTTCCTTTAGAAGTTTGGGACCAAGAACTCGGTCCTAGCGCCGCATTTCAGTCAAAGAACCGAAACCAAAGACGAAGGAGTTCGACCAGAAGTGGCGTTTGTGTGTGTGTGTGTGCGCGTGTGATGGAAAGCCTTGCGGCAATGCTAAGCTACCAACGCTAACAGCGCTGGTTATAAACAGCGGAGTTTGAAAGAGACTCTTAAGACACAAAAGCCTTAACTTGTTCCCCTGAATGGATGGATGACTGAATGAATGAATGAACCCTTCGAGGACCTCATGGGAACAAGCACACTAAATTCCCTTAGTGTGTCCGTATTACATCACTTAACTCCCCCTTTACCCTTAAGTCAGGTAAGGGCAGTACCAAGGAGCTGTTTGCTTCTGCTCCATTTAGAGGGTCTTCAAGAGAACGCCCCTAAGGGCAAACACCTCGAGGTTGTTCATCTCACCACGTCCTCAGGAAATCACCTCTCGGCTCAGGCAGCTCGGAATTTCCCTTTGCGGAAAAGTTGGAAGGGAAAATTTCGGCCTAAGTGGCCTCGAGTGAGATTTAGTCTACACTTAGTGCCTTAGTAGAATCAGAGGTGCAGACAGTGAGAATACTTGTCCAGGGGGAAAAGTACTTGGACAGGAACCTAGACAACTCCTTTCAAACACATATGCAGTACTTTATACTCTGGTTTGAGACCAAAACTAAAGATTTAAGGGTCAGCGGCCTTAGAATGTCACTGGGAAATGGTAACAATCAGCAAAGCCCTTTAGCCTAAGGGCTTCGCAAACTCCTCCCTTGGATTGAAGGGATTATTTCAGCCGACGTTTAGCGAGGTCAACATGTTTCTGGAATCGCTTCTCTGGCCTGGAGGGGGGGGCCGCCAAGTTCTCGGGACGTTCTCCACGCCACGTTCCTCGGTGGATTCCCGCGGGCGGCGGTCCAGCCAAAGACGCCACGGTGCCTTGTTGTAAATTCTGTACATTCTTTTTAAGAGTGCATTTTTTCCCTTCTCCTTCGGTTAAACGTGCAATGGTATATTTTATTATTATTATTATTATTGTTATTGTTGTTGAAAGGGCTGATGATGATGATGTAATCACGTGGCTGTAGATTTTCTACTACAACTCTTTTGCTTCTAGTTTCCTGGAAGTTGCTGATTAAAGGTGGAAAATGTTCCTCTTCCTCTCTTCTGGACTTGAACAGAATCAAATTAAAAGTCCAATGAAACAATTCAAAATATCAACAAAATTGAGCAATAAAATTGATCAAAATATTTGAAACAAAACACTTTTAGATATATATTTTTTTATTTTCAAACTCACTGGAGGTCCTCCGCCCCCCCCCGGGCCCTGACCTGGCTGAGTCCGGCCCTGGGCAGGGAAACTGAAAGGCCTCAGCGGCTCCCCCTGCTGGCCACCTTGTGTCCTGCAGGTGGACGGTGAGCGACAGCAGGTGTGTGTGTGTTGGGTGTGTGTGTGTGTGTGTGTGTGCACGGCGCAGAAGTAGTCTTAATGCTTCAGGTCCATGTCCGAGTCCAAACATACAAAAACAGGAAAAGTGACATTCAGGTCATTTCTGTGCTGCGTCACAATCTCCGCCTCCTAAGGCACCAAATACCCCCCTGACTGCCCCGCCCTCCCCCCACAACAGCCCCTCCCTAGCTTCCCCCCAGACGAACTCAGGCTAGACCAACGACCTCACTGCAAATGTTCCCGATCAGGACCGAGGCAGGAGTTGGAGTCTGGAGCATCAAGTAATTCTGAGTCTAGCGTGTCGAGTCATTCTGAGTCCAGAGCAGTGCAGTAGAATCCAAATTCAAGGCAAGTCCTTTGGAGTCCGGAGCGTCGAGTCCTTTGGAGTCCAGGGCAGCGCATTAGAACCCTTGTCCAAGGTGAGGTGTTTCGAGTCCAGGGTGGCGAATAGTTACGAGTCCAATGCGTTCCAAGTTTGGAGTATCAAGTCACTTCAAGTCCCAAGCGCGAGTCCAAGGCGGCCAGTCATTTTGAGTCCATAGTGGCGAGCCCTTCCAAGTCCAGCGCGGTGACTTGTTCCCAGTCCACAGCATCCAGTCGCTTCAAGTCCGGGACGGCCAGTTGTTTCGAGTCCAGAGCAGCGGCCTAGAACCCGAGTCCAAGGTGAGTCCTTTTGAGTCCACAGCATGGAGTCGTTTCCAGTCCAGGACGGCAAGTGATTAATGGGTCTGGGGTGGGGTGTAGTTAAGGGTCCAAGGCAGCAAGTCGTTTTGGGTCGGGTGTTGAGTCGTTAGTGTCGTGAGAGAGGAGCCGTGATTTGTCCTCAGACCTTAAATCAGAAAAAAAAATCTAGAAAAGTGGCATTTCCATGACGACGGAGACTCGGCCCACAACTCCGGCCATTTTATTTGTGATATACATTTGACAAACAATCCGTCCACGAGTCTTGGACAGCCATTGTTTCGACTTTCTGTCGGTGACTTGAAGGCCCCCCTCGGACTCAACAGCGGCGGCGAAGACTAGAAGGCACAAAGTCAGAAAAAAGGTCCTTGTCACAACCCAAAGCTCCACCTCCTTTGTGCTTATTACTATGATATACTAAGTAATGACATCTTATTTTGACAAGTCTAAGAGCTTTCCTGCTCCTCTGGAAGGAGCCCAAAGGGTAGTTTCAAAGGCAAAGATGTGATCAGGTGATCGGCTCCACCAGCAAGCATCAACTGGTCTGCTTTTGTTTGGAAAACCTGGAGAAATAAAGCTAGAAATGATGGGAAAAGATCAAATCTTCAGTGTACCATCAGCGTAAAAAGACACTTCCTGCTCCCTTCAGGGCCCACAGCCAATCACCTGCCTCCATCTGACCTTTTCCTCTTACAACAACTAACCTCCTGTCCTCTTTGCATGAACCTCTTCATCTCTGCTGCCTCCTGTCTTCTCCTCAGTGTCTCCAAACCAGACACCATGGCTGCTCCAAACAACATCTCCACTTTTCCTTTCCTTCCAGCTCATACCCTTTAATCACCCAGACACCTTTCTCCTCCTCTTCTCCACTCTCTCCGTTGCTCTTGACAGTTGACCCTCAGTACTTAAACTCCTCCACCTTCTCCATCTCCACTCCCTGTAAGCTCATCCTTCACGTGGGTCCCTCTCATCCACACGTGTATTCCTTCATTCTCTTTCCAGAGCATACCTCCACCTGCTCCCTCAATGCAGATCGCAGTGTCATCTGCAAACATCAGAGTTCATGGAGGTTCCTGTCCAACTTCATCTCCACACGGTAAACAACAGCAAAGGGACACGTCAGTGATGCTGAGTCACACCTCTCTTTCTTCCCTTCTTTCTTTGCTCTTTAACTCGGGAAAGAAATGTCGGACCTCCTGTTTGTTGGAGTTTGAATAAATAAAGGATTCTTTACTTTTAAATGAAAGGATGGAAATAAAATTAAATATTTGATATCAAGTAGAGCTAAGGTTCCTATTTGGGGTTTAAATCTGTAGTTCTTATTGTTGGTGGTTTAGGGGTCCAGCCCCGGATCCAGACCGGGATCCAGGCCGGGATCCAGACCAGGATCCAGGCCAGGATCCAGACCGGAATCCAGACCGGGATCCAGGCCGGGATCCAAACAAATGAACTCAGATTTCAAACCACAAATGTGGAATGTAAACGTCCTGAGACTGAGACCCTCAGATGTTCACTTGGTGCTTGAGCTTCGCCGCCGTCACACCGAAGTCACGCGGATCACCACCTCCCCTGAGTCGCCGTCTGAGCCAGGCTCGTTCCCGTTCACCGTGCCGCCACACGGCAGCGGGCAGGGGCAGGTGGGCCTCCGTGGTGCCAGCTGGGTGGGCTGTGGCGCGCTGTTGGGTCCGAGGGTGTCCAGCGGCAGCCAGAGTGTCTGGGGCGCCGGCGGGGTGCGGCCGGCGCTGGCCTCCTCCAGGTCCCTGGCTTTGTCGTAGCTCTGCACGTCCCAGTGAAGGTTGACGGCTCGCCAGCGCAGGAAGACGTTGTACACCGCCGCACCCTCGTGAACAATCAGGCCTGGAAGGGGGCAGGAACAATACGGCAGGTATTTACTCACTGTTATTAGTCTACTTCTTCTACTTTTCTCTTTCCCTTCAGGGGTCTCCACAGCAGATCCACCTCTTCCGTCTAACCCTATTCTCATATATTCTATCCTCATCTACCACACAAACTAACTCAGGTCCTCTGTCCAGACATCCATACATCTTCTCCTTGGTCTTTCTCTCAACCTTCTGCCTGGCAGTTCCAACCCCAGCTTCCATCTACCAATGTATTCACCATCCCTCCTCTGTCCATGTCCAAACCTTCTCAGTCTGGCCTTCTCTCCAAAACATCTAATATGTGCCATCCCTCTGATGGACTCATTCCTGATCCTATCCATCCTCGCTCCCAAAGAGAACCTCTGCCTCTTCATCTCTGCTTCCTGTCTTCTCTTCAATGCTTCAACGTCTCCAAGCCATACAGCATTGCTGCTCTCACCACTGTCTTGTACATCTTTTCTTTCCTCCTAGTTGATGTTCTTCTATCGCCTCTGACATTTTTTCTCCACCTGTTCCAACCTGCTTGAACCTGTTTCTACACCTCTTCTCCACACTCTCCATTGCTCTGGACTGCTGACCCCAAGTACTTAAACTCCTCCATCATCTTTCTCTCCACTCCCTGTAGCCTCACCGTTCCACTTTGGTCCCTCCCATCCTGTCTTCTTCTGCGACTAATCTTGATTCCTCTCCCTTCCAGAGCATACCTCCACCTCTCCAGTTTTTCTTCTACTTGTTCTCTGCTGTCATGACAGATCATAATGTCTGCAAACAACTCAGTGTTACTGAAAAGGGCATTCCACAGGGTTCCGTCTTTGGTCCTCTGCTACTTCTAACACTGAGGTTTCTGGATCCTTTTTCAGTGTCTGTAAAACCATACTTGTAGCTTCACTAGGAACCTTTAGCATCAGCCTAGCTCCTCCTGGATTCTGCTCTATGGTAATGTGGATGTGACAACCCCGAAGAAGCGCTGAAGCACATCTGCGATGGTCTCAGCTTGGAGTTCTGTTTCCGGGGCTCACCTACGCACACTAGGTCCATGAAGCCGTACATGCCGTAGCAGATCTGGAAGAGGATGTCGCGGCGCTGCCAGATGGCGTGCGGACTGAGGGCTGACCACAGCAGCCAGGAGATGCTCGCCACCAGGAAGAGGGAGCCCAGAAAGACGGCGATGATCTGCACCTTCTCTACCAGCGTGATGGTGATGGACTGCCACTGCAGGCGGACGGAGACCAGGGTGAGTCGCACTGCGGTTTGAGGTTCTAGCAACTCGAGGTTCTGGCCTTTTCAGGTGCCGACACCCAAAACCAAGTTACCGAAGACTGAGTCGGTGTTGTTGTTTCGCTGATCCAACCCTGAAACCCTTCAGACACGCCGAGGGGGCGGAGCCTCACCTGCCAGGGCCTCTTCATGTTGATGGCGACCACGTGGAAGCGGTAGCAGCAGAGCTCGCAGGTCCAGCAGCCGCGCTCGCTGATCCACTTGAGCAGGCAGTGCTGGTGGGTGTGACGCACCGAGCCGTCGCAGCGACACGGGTTCAGGAGGTCACCCTGCAGGAGGAGAAGGACACTAAATCCAAAGCGCCTTCAAAATCTAAAGATCTTTGACCATCACCATGGAACACAACAAGGTCAGCTGTTAATCGTCCAAGCATTCGCCTTCTCAGAGACAAGTGTCTTCAATGGACCAGCTGACCTTTTTGGACTGAGGGAGGGAGAGAGAGAACCCAGGCAGGAGAACACGGAGAAGCCAGACTGGGAGACCCCATTCAAAACAAATGTTTTGGAGAACATCTTCCTCGAGGAGCAGGTTCTTCATTTTTGCCACCAGAACCAAAGCCTGTAAACCGACCGTCTTCTTCGGTTCCGTTGGAACCCGACTGTCTCTCTGGCACCATGGCAACCAAACAGGAAGCACAAACTGAATCAAGTTCTGGCTGACGATGATGACGAGCTGTGGACCTGGATGAAGGTCCAACCGGCTCGGTCAACCACCTGCCTGGAAGCCGTAGTCCAGTGGCACCTCACGGGCCGGCATCCGAATTGCCCTCACACTGCGGGTCCCTGAGGAACCCTGCCAGACCCTCAAGGAACCCTGAAGGATCGTCATGGAACCTTCCAGGAACCCTGCCAGACCTTCAAGGAACCCTCCAAATGTCTGATACTGAAGATCCAACACAACCAGGTATGTATGTGAAGGTGCGCGTGTGCGTGCCGCCCCCCCCCCCCCCCCCCCGTTTTGGGCCCCGCCCCCCTCCCCGCCCCCCTGGACGAACCCCCCGGGGGGGGGGGGGGGGGGG
>CAAKHD010011103.1:6306-17626 GCA_901007705.1 Fistularia tabacaria | reverse complement strand
TACAGAGGTTCTCAGGGTTCTGAGAAGGTCCTCAGGGTTCTGAGGGGGTTCTAACGGTTCTGGTGGAGGTTCTAGGGGTTTCTTGATGGTGGTTCTAAGGGTTCTCCTGATGGAGGTTCCAAAGGTTCTCCTGATGGAGGTTCTCAGGGCTCTTAAGTAGGTTGTAAGGGTTCTGAAGGAGGTCCTAAGGGTTCTGAAGGGGGTTCTCAGAGTTCTGACGGGGGTTCTAAGGGTTCTTACAGAGGTTCTAAGGGTTCAGGTTCTCAAGGTTCTCCTGCAGGGGGTTCTCAGGGTTCTGAAGGGGGCTCTCAAGGTTCTTACGGAGGTTCTCAGGGTTCTGAGAAGGTCCTCAGGGTTCTGAGGGGGTTCTAAGGGTTCTGTGGAGGTTCTAGGGGTTTCTTGATGGTGGCTCTAAAGGGTTCTCCTGATGGAGGTTCCAAAGGTTCTCCTGATGGAGGTTCTCAGGGCTGTTAAGGAGGTTCTAAGGGTTCTTACGGAGGTTCTAAGGGTTCTGAAGGGGGCTCTCAAGGTTCTGAGGAGGTCCTCAGGGTTCTGAGGAGGTTCCCAGGGTTCTCCTGGGCGGTGCTCCAGGTCTTGCTGCTCACCTGGGTCTTGGCTCCATCCCAGGGCCCTGTAGTGACGGACCACGGCGCTCCGGGTCAGCGCTCGCTGGGCGCCGAAGCGCTGCTTGTAGTATCTCATCAGCGAGCGATGGCCGATCTTGGCGCCTGAACACACACACACACACACACACACACATTTAGCTCCCCTGAGTCACATTCCTATTGATTAATGACAGAAAGGGATGGATTGAGCTTCAAAACATCAAATCAAGGAATTCTCTGCAGGTTTTTTTTTTTGCTTTCTGGACGTTCTTGTCTTTTGAGAAGGTCTGAGGACTTCAAGGACGAAGGATCAGACGTCCACATCGGACGGCGTCGTCGCTCGGACGGGGAAAGCGGCGGTATTGATGGGTCATGTGACCTGAGGGGAGGGTCAGCTCCAGGGTCTCGTCGTCGTAGTCCAGGTTGTGTTCGCCGGGCGGCTCCTCGTCCTCGTCCTCCCCCTCCTCCCTGTCAGGGTAGCTGCTCCTGGAGCCCACAGAGAGGAGGAGAACATCATAGAAGAGCCGGGAGGACGACAAGACGATCTCATTGAAGGGGAGAACCTTCAAAAAACCCTTGAGAAGTTAATTCCTCACCTGAAGTCGTAGAAGTCGGCGAACTCCAGGGCGGCGTCGCCGTCGGTGAGGACCTTGCAGTGGCTCTTGTCCGTCATGTGATGCTGGACGGCCTCGGTGGAGTAGAAGGACCTCCCCTTCTCGTTGCACCACAGGCACACGTTCCCGGCGCCGACCTTCTCCCCTGCCGGGCCGGACGACGAGCGTTAACGGCGGGGCCAAGATGGCGGCCGGCGAGCCTCGGAGAGCCCGAATGGCCGCCGGGAAAGCAAGAGAACTTCAGAGACCGAGGCTCAGAACAACACGACGTGGGCATGGGGTCTTCTGGTCAGGTCCTCCTGGGCATGTTCTCATGAAACCCCTGGACCGTTTACATGAAGCTACATGGCCAAAAGTATCAGCTCACCTGACCTGACTGGCAAAGAAGTGACATCCATTCCTGATCCGGAGGCTTCAATATGACGTGGATCTTCAGCTCTTCTGCCAACGTCCCCCAGCTTCACCAGTGTCTTCATGGGAATGTTGGATCATTCTTCCAGAAGCACGTTGCTGATGTTGGAGGAGAAGGTCTAGCTCTGTCTCTGCTCTCTACAGAGGTCAGTCAGATTCCGCCACAGCAGGTCTTCATGGATCTTCATGCTCAGTCATGTTGGAGAAGGAAGGGCCTCCAAACTGTTCCCACAAAGCTGGGATCATGGAATGGTCCAACATGTCTTGGGATGTCTGAGCCCAGCTCCTGAAGAACAACCCCACACCATCATCCCTCCACCAGTGCAGTCAGACACGTCTGGTTCTCCTGGCGACCGTCAAACCCAGCCTGGTCCATCAGATCAGCAGATGGAGAAGCACCAATGGTCACTCCAGAGACGGCGTATCCACGGCTCCAGAGTCCACTGCATCCGTCGACTGTGGGATACTTAGGAAGGAGGCCTCCGACCACAGCTCCACGCTGGACTTCACTGAGCTCCTGAGAGCCACCCGTTCTTTCACAGATGTTTGTGAGAGCAGCCTGGATGCTTGGTTTGATCCACCTGCGGCCACCGAAGTGACTGGAACACCTGATTCCCCGTCTTCGGAGGGCTGAGCCGATACTTTTGGCCGTGTAGTTTAGCCAGTTATGTCTAAAGGCGCGCCGAGTTTCTCCGAGAACGTCGCTGGAAAACGGAGCGAGGAAGTGAAAGTGTGACGGGAACCCACCCAGGTGACGGATGAGGCCCCGCAGGTCCACCAGGAACTCCACGTCGGGGATGAAGAAGCTGTGGACTTTGGTCATGTGGGCCACGTTCTTCATCATTGAGCTGGAGTGGTGGGGGCAGAACAGGCAGTCGGTGACGGGGATGGAACCGGGCAGGGCGGCGGGCCGCTCGCTCGTCTCCTCGCCCTCTGCTCCGTCCTCCTCCATCTCCTCCTCCTCCTCCATCTCCATGTCCTCGTCCTCCACGTCCTCCCAATCCTCTGTATCTGCCGGGTGACATGACCACATTTTAATCCAGGCTCCACCAAAACGAAGAAGAAACAGACGAAAAACAAAAAAAATATAGCAACATTAGACAGAAATGATCCAAATATTTGAGAAAAATGACCCGAAAGTCCTGATCTTTTTAAAAACGAGGTATTTGTCTAAGTCCTGTGCTCCGGGGCTGGAGCCAATCAGCTGTCACGGAGCCTGGAGGCGGGGCTTAACCCGGACGTGTCGGCTGTCAATCATTCACCCTCTCACTCCCAGTGAAGATGGAGAACCTGGAGAGAAGCTTCCTGCTCTGCTGCCGTGCAACAATATTACATTTTAATCACAAATGCAAATGACTAATAGGAATATAATTAAATCCTTCTCCAGATTATGATGATATAAATACACTCCACTAGTCGTCATGGTAACCACCTTCTTCGGTGGTGGCGGCGGCTCCATCCTCTGTCTCCTTCCTCCTGACTTGCTCCTCCAACCAGACCAGGCGTGGGGGTTTCTCTGCCCTCTCCGGCCTGACCTGGCTGCGGGTCTGGTCCCGGTTCTGGTCCCGGCCGACCCGCCCGCTCAGCGCCTGCTGCAGGGCCTGGTTGGTGGCGTCGCGGTCGGCCTTGTCATCGCCGAGCCCCTTCTCGCGGTTCTTCTCGTTCATCTGCTGCACCTTCCTCTGGGCGGCGAGCAGCGCCTGCCTCTCGGCCCGCTGGTGCTTGTGGGAGCGCAGGTGGTCGTCGTAGGCGTTGGCGCTGGAGAACCTCTTGTTGCACACCAGGCAGGCTTCTGTGGCGGCGCCATCGTTCAGCTGTTTCTCGGCAGCCGCCCGCTGCGCTAGGACGCGCTCCTGGAAGTTTTCGACGGTGACGGGCGGCATGTCGGCCACCTTTCGCTTCAGGTTGTAGCGGTGCCAGTCGGTTTTGTAGTGGGCCCGCTGCACCTCGCCGTCCGAGAAGGCCACGCGGCAGCTGATGCAGGTGTAGGACGCCATGCTGACCTTCACCTGACAGACACACACATTGGTTACATCTCAATCATCATCGTCCTGGTGAGTTGAGGTTTCCTGCTCACTTTCCGTTCCCAAGTCTGTATTGTTCAATTTAGAGGTAAATTATTCTTTGCGTAAAATTATTTTAAATTTCCTTAAACACCTAGCTTGTTAGGCTACTTTTTCTTCCTCTTGAGATTTGGTTTAACTTTTGAAAGTACTTAAGTTTCAGCTATTTTTAACGTCTATGTAGCTGTCACATCTCATCAGCTTCCCATTAAACAGTAGTTAGAATATTATAATTATAACCACAGATTTCTGGTCCATTTCGACTGCAGGCTAAGCTGTTGTTTACATCCAGCTAACCTTCCGCTAGCTTGATATTAGCAGTAACTCTCTCCAACTTTCCGGATTTTATTGGATAAAAATCAATCTATTAATCCTCTCCGTCAACGCGGAGGGGAAAAATCCTCCGTCGGCGTTGGGTCGAAGCGACGTGTATCCGCCGAGAGAGACGCTGGGACGGGGACGGCGGGTTAGCCCAGCCGGGTTAGCCTAGCTGCTAGTAGCCGGGCATTTAAACATGCTAATCGCCGCGGACGACAGGAAGTAACGTTATGGTACGCAGGCGGTTATAACGGAGAAGAGACGTCCGCAGGGTTCCTGACCTTTTCTGTGAGATGACTTTTCTTCTAAAAAAGACGTGCCCGGTGTGTTTTTTTCCGAGGAAAACGTGCTCGAAAACACCAGAGACTCACTTCCGGGTGACTCTTCTTTGGTGGTAGTTGAACCGGCTCCCTCCAGCGCCCCCTGCTGGTCACAGAGGATACTTACATTCTGCAACCTGCCATCCCAACATAAAGGTCTTCAATATTTAATTTTCTTTTGCTAATTTATTCAATTTCATGATCGACACCAAAAATGCTCCTCATTTCTATGTTGCTGATGTAACTTTCATCTTTTCCATTGGTTAAAATATATATTTCAAATGTCTGTTTCATTTTTTAATGATCGTCTTGCCGAGTTTTCTGCTTTCTTTTCTATTTGCAGTTATTTTGGTCTCCTGCTTTTATCAGCCGGGATCCAACGCCACTCTGAGAGCCTCCTCTGGTGTCCCAACCCTCTGGAACCTGCAATTGTCCTGAAGCTAGATTTGTTTACAGGGTTAAAAAATATAATAATAATAAAAACAAATAAATAAATGGGAGTAACTTCACCGAAACAATTCAGGCAAAATAATGTTTTATTTTTGTGTATTTGTTCTTGTTGAGGGATGAACCTGAACACATCAACCATGGAGTGTTGTGAAGCATTGGCGCCACACTGTCACCCAGTGGACATTTCTTGGTGTGCATTAAAACCTGAGATGTAACTTTACTTGAGAACCTAAATTGCTGTCAGGCCCAAACATAGCATCAGACACTGACAGAACTGCCAAAAACATCCATATCAAGAGAATAAACACTTTAGTCCTGTTTATTCTATGTTTTGTGACAAATCGAGGTGAAGCCCGGGGGTCACGGAAGTGTGGCCAGGGCGACTGCTGTGCTTCGTACTCGCTACCCGCTCATTTGGTCGGCGGTGCGATTGACGAGCAGAGTCACCTCCAGCTCCTCTCGCTCGGTGAAGAAGCGGGCGCTGCCCTCCTGACTGTGTACCGGCTGTGGCAAATGGAGGCCCAGTTTGCTGGAAAAGGCGTGGGTTAGCACAGTTAGCAGGTAGCAGTCGCCTGCAGCCCCCCCCCCCCAAATCTGTCTTTTTAACAGCAACAACTGATTCACAAGCAGAATACTATATCGATCCCCCAGGGGGGATAATTGCTTTTTGTTGAAAGCAGTGAAAAACAATCAAATTGAACTCGATCAAAAAATAAAGAATCGTGAATAATAAAAAATAATAAAAATAAAGTACAAATGGTAAAGATCAAAAGAAATAAAGTTAAAGGTTTGTAAAAATATCTGCAGTGTATATACATGCACATGATTCCATGGAGTATTTATGTGTATAAATCAGGTTTATAGCACAGGAAACAGTCTTTGCACCCAAGATAATCGAATCATTGCACATACGGAGAATCATGCACATGACGACTCCACTGAAAGCCAACTGTCTGATGGCTGCTGGCAGGTTTGATTTCCTGACTGGGAATGTTTTACAGATGAATGCTGCTAAAATGCAGGATGGTGAGATCCAGCACCCTGAAGACCACAACTTACTATTTTGGCGTCCGGAGATCCAGGAACCTCTGCTGCACGTCGAGGACCACGTCCGTCGTCTTGGTGTCCGGGAGTTTGATTTTCACCTGAGTATGAAAAACCGCCAGCGCCTGTGGTCAACGAATTATTCATCCTGTGTGAATAAACACCGCAGGAGCCCAACATGCCTCTCCCGCTGCACCCACTCGCAGGTCAGATAAGCCGTCTGAACGGGCGCGGAGTGACTTTCAGGACTATTTCATGCGGTCGGCGTTCAGAGAAACTTCAAATGGGTGTTTGAAACGTTACCAGCATGGCTTCGCAGCACATGGAGGACGGATCCTTCCCGCTCAAGCCCAAGAACACGTCCTCTGCGGCTACGGCCTGCTTCAGGAGGATCTCGTACCTGCGGGCACACACTAGTCTATTACCTGCTACTTTTGCCTTTCCAGACGTTCATCTCATGTCTTTTTGGGATTGTTGTTGAGCTGAGTTTGTTGTTTTGTTTCAAGGGTTTCATCACCTGGATCCCCACCCACCCCTCCATCTTACTCCGGCTGAGGTCGCGGGTCAGAGACGTCGTCATACTGGGAGCCTTCGGCCACCTCGTCCTCGCTCCAGATGTCTTTGCTGCTCCTCTTCACATAGACAGTGGACGCTAGACAAAACAACACAACGGCACGTGTAAACGGGGGGTGCTTGTTGTCATGGCGACACATCTCCACATAGCAGCACCTCCTTTACCCGCTTTGGGAGAAGGCCCGATGTCTCCCGGACCCAGCTTTGCAGAGGCCGTCTGTGGAAAAGACATTGGAAAGGAATGTTTGTCTCCTTGACAAAAAATAAGGAAAAAAAGCATGTTTGGAAACACTTCAGTGCTGAGGCCTTCAGGGGCTTCAGTGACATGATGCAATTAATCCCACGGAACTGACACATAAGTGCAATTTTCTGCTGTAGAAACAAAAACCTGTTCTCCATGGAGGTGGAGATCCTTTACCTTGCAGCCTTCATCCTCCTCCTCCTCCTCGTTCTTCTGCTGGGGGGACAACAAGGCCGAGAGAGCCTGCAGGTTCTGGAAGGACGAAACGCCGAGGCACTCCATGGGGGAAAGGGACTAACTTCGCGTTTATTTTCGTCTTAAAATAACGTTTCAAGATAAACCAGATGGAAAAGCCGCAACCACCGAAGAAGCGGACGCCTCGCTCGGCGGACTGTAAACATTGAACGTTACCATGGCAACCTGAGGTTTGAACGGCGGTTGGCGTCCTTAGAAACTCCCATGACGGTCCGTAAATATTCAACAATGGACGGCAGGAGGGGATAATGACAGGAGTGGCTCAGTGGCCGGTGGTGTGTTTGATTTTAACCTCGTTTTGGGGGAAGATCGTGTTTCATTCGCGTTGTCGTAAAAGATGGACTACATTACCCACAATCCAAAGGGACAAAGGACGACGTCCGTGATTGGTGGAGCACGCCTTTAACCGCGAACAGCCGTCCAGGGATGCCTTCACATTATTTTTGCGGCCCATAAAATAAATAAATTTGGTTTAATTTTCCCTTTCAGAGAGCCTGACATTTCACCCTTCTGACTCCCGGAGTTTGGATGACCGAAGTGGACAAGCGCTGAAAGAGGTTTACCATAACATTTCATGCTAGGGCTACATTATCACGCTAATACTTCATCCACTAGCTGTCTTCGTTGTAGACTTAAAACGTGTTTAAAACCTGAACCGGGTAAAATGGTGTGTCTCGAATCCCAGGAGAACCCGCAATCACGACAAAGAATATTAAAAACGAACACAATTAATAGCAAGCTACTTGTTCGTGCTAACTCTTCGTGATGGGCCGCCATTTTATTTCCTCGGAAGCATCTGGCACGCGCGGCCTCCTAATGTCATTTTTTTTTCTTCTAACCTTTATTGAACATTCAAACATTAACAAACAAACAAACATGGCTGAATCCAATCGTCCATGACAGACATTTAACCGACATGAAATTAAAGAATCTTATTTTGCAAACAAACAAATAAAAGTAGGAGTGACATGGATCTATAAGAATATAATTCCTAAAAATGTATATTTTTTTGTTCTAGTTTTTTTTTTATAAGTTTTCAAGATTTTTTATATAATTCAAAATATAAAATATACATGTTTAAAGAAGGTAAAATTTGGGGGGATATTTTTGAATTGTGTTTCTGTGTGTGAAGAACTTGGAAAAACCTAAAATAACATTGAAAAAGAGTTTAACTCTTTCCTTTCCTAAAAGTAAACCGAACATTATGTTGTTTCTAGAGATAGAAACTGGTGATGATGGAAATTTTTCTTTAATCCATTTTTGAGTGTCAGCCCTAAAATTTTTTCACATGAGAAAAATATACAGTCTGTAGTTTCAATGTCATCTTCACAAAATGTAGAAATATAATCTTCAATATTAAGCGTAACCTTAATAAATCTTTAGGTGGGTGGATGTTATTCATCATTTTCAAGTGTGTCTCTTTTGCCTTAGGGGGTATTGGAATAGCTTTCTACTTTTATCCTTGTTGTCATTCTGATTTTTACCTTTATCCTTGTTGTTTTCACTTATTTTTATCATTGTTGTTGTCCATTCTCATCCTGTTTTTTTTTTTTGTCCGTGTTGCTGTCAGTCGTGTCTGCATCGTTTTAATTGTGTCTGCAATTATATTTACACTGATTTTTATTGATTTTGTCATTGTTGTGCTGCTGTGACAATCAAATTTCCCCATGGAGATCAATAATTATTATTTATTATGTGACAAATTATTTATGATTAAAACAAATTAAGATAATACTTTATTGATCCCCTTTATATAAATATAAATAAGATAGACAATTAAAAGATAGCCAAGGGATATCTAAAAAAAAAAAAAAAGAACAAAAATGACAAAATAGACAACGGAATGAAATTTTTTTTTCAATTGATTATACTTAAAATTTATTATAATTATTAATATTTTTTGTACTCAAAAGTAGAAAACAATTATGAATTAAAATTTAACGCTATTTCAATGCTCTGTATGTGTGAACGTATTGCAGTGTTGACAATAAAGCGGACTTTGACCTTGGTAAAGTGCTTTCTTATCTCATCTTAGACGAAGATACATAGTTCTCAGTTTTAGCAATTGATTCCTGATGTATGTAAATGTATTTAAAATATAACTTTTATTTTGATGTCCGGGGAATAATTCTTTGTATAATACTTTCTAATAAAAGTCAATTATACCTTCTTTAAAAAAGAGTTTGAATTATAAAAAATATATATAAAAAATATAAAACTTGCGAAAAAAAAAAAAAAAAGCCGAAAATATATAGTGTTTCATGAATGATGTTCGCTTAGATCCATGAAGCTACCAAACATAACATAACCACATGTTATGTCGTCTCTTGAGAGACATCCTGGTGATGATGGAAACTTTTCTTGAATCCATGTTTGAGTTTTAACCCAAAAACTGTGGACTTTTTCGCATGACAAAATTAATGGTCCGTATTTTCAATATTGTTTTTACAAAATGTATAAATATTATCTTCATTATTAAAGTGTAGCCTTAATAATTCCTTAGATGTGTAATTGTTAAATTATAACTTTAAAGTGTGTTTCTTTTGCTTTAGGGGGTTCCGGTAGAGTGAGATACGCAGTCCTCAGTTTGGCAATCGATTTCTTACCAAATTTAAGCAAAATAACATTTTTATTTTGACATCCATGCAATAAACTGTCTTTAAAGTACAGAGTTTCTGCACTTTTACTTCCGGGACAAACCCTCCGAACTTCCTGTTTCGCTTTCGCCCTGCAGCCAATCAGACTCCCCGGTGGTGTCGCGGTCCCTCCCGGGCCTCCGTCGCTCCGCCACCGCGAGGGCACCCGTGAAGGTGACAGGTAGCAGCGCCATGCCGGCGGAGTCCCTCTCCGCGGCTCCCGGTCACCGGGACAGAGCCTCCGCCGCCCCGGTCAACCGCGAGGATCTGTCGCTGTACGCCGCCCCCAGGCCGCGGGGTCAGTACGTGGAACCGGAGGCGGGCCGGCTGGAGCGCGGCGTGGCCTCCCTCCGGACCGTGGCCGAGCCATACGCGGCCCGCTGCCGGAGCACCGTCGACCGGGTCCAGCCGGGAGTCCGCGGCGCCGTCCGGCTCGGCGGAGACGCGTTCGCGTACCTCCGGAACCCGCCGGAGGACTTCTACCCGCGGGCCGGGGTCATCGGCCTCACCGGCGTCCTCGGCCTGTTCCTCGCCAGGGGCTCCCGGGTGAAGCGGCTCCTGTACCCGGCGGGGCTGGTGCTCCTCAGCGCGTCCCTCTACTACCCGGAGCGGGCGGCGGCCGCGGCCCGCGCCGCCGCGGACTCCATGTACGAGTCCGCGGTGCGGGGCTACGCCGCCGCGGAGAAGCTTCTGAAATCCGACGGGCCGTGAAGGGTGCCCGACAGCCGACCTTTTTGCACTATGACGTCACTGAGCCTACCGCGACCCTGAATGTGAATTTCTACCGGAAATAAAACACGTCCCGTCATTTCATTTCCCGGTGTCATGTGTAACCGTCCGCGGCGGAGGAACTACTTGTTCAGCACCCGAAGAAAAAAAAAAAGAAATAAACAAGCGGAAGATCTAGGATTTTGACACAATTGTGAGATCTTAAAAAAACTTTTAAAGGGGCAGTGACGTCATTTCAACACTGTAGTGGCGTCACTTGATGGGTCAGAAACAAACACGTAGTCATGTGTTCACCCATAGACGAGCTAATATCTTAATCTTTCCAGGCGAAAAGCACAGAATAATTTCAGGAGAAATTCCCGTCCTGTGTTTTCTTTTTCATAGGAAGTTGCATTTCAGCAGAAAAGAGGGGAAATAGTTTTTTAAAAGAAAACCGACTTACACGTCGTCTGCGGTCACCTTGGAAACAACTGACGACCGCGAGAAAACAGTGTATTTACGTCCACATGACTGTTTAAATCCTTTATTCACACCAGTCAAAAAAAAAAAAAAAAAAGTACAAAAATTAAATAGGCGCTGCTCTCGGGAGCGGGTCGCTCAGAGCAGCACCAGCTTCTCGTTGAGGGCGATCTGGGCCTGGGTCAGGTTGGACAGGTAGGTCACCATCAGCAGGTCCTGCAACCACACGCAGCCATTCAGAGGAGGAAAAAAACTCAGGACAAATGACAAAAAGAGCGGCAGAAGCAATAAAAGACCAAATAAGAGGTTTTTCTGAGTGACTGAGGACACGTGGTTGTGAAGAGGGAGGCGGTGGAAGGAGGAAGGCGGCGGCAGCCTCACGTTGATGTTGGAGTTGAGCATGTTTTCGAAGTCCTCTGCGGTGATGGTGGGCACCTTGTTGACCAGGTCCATCAGGAAGCGGCCCACGCTGTTGTCGGCCGTCACCTTCCCGGACTGCGGGGGGGGGGAGAAGAGAGAGGCTTCAGCTCCACACAACACCACCAGCATCTCATTCACCTCCCAGGAACGCCTTCGGATGTTCGTGTCGGACCAACAGCTTC
>CAAKHD010011099.1:0-10580 GCA_901007705.1 Fistularia tabacaria | reverse complement strand
GCTGCGTAACTCCACCTTCATGTTCTCCATCCCCCCCTCCAGCTCCCCCCTGGTCATGTTGGCGTCCTCGATGACTTTGTAGAGCGAGCTGATCTCCTCCTCCACCGCCTTCCTGAACGGCTGCTCGTTCTCGTACCTGCAGGAGGACACGCTGGGCGTGACGTCTCCACCCACGTGTGTGTGTGTGTGTGTGTGTGTGTGTGTGTGTGTGTGTGTGTGTGTGTGTGTGTGACACCTGTCCTTGAAGTCCTCAGCGTTGGCCTGAACGTTCTCTGTCTGGAGCATCAGCCGAGCGTTGTCCAGGATGGCTTCACTGACCTGCAGAAAAATGAGGAAACAGAGTTTTGAGAGCCAGCAGCACACAGACACACACACACACACACGCACACACACACACACAGACACACACACACACACACACAAACACATACACACACACAGAGATACAGACACACACAAGGACACACACACACGCGTACACAGACACATACACAAACACACAAACAAACATGCACACACACACACACACACACACACAGATACACTAACACACACATAGGGGTTTTCTGATAGCTGTTGCCATGGAGACACATACTTGAAATGTGACGCTTCTCTTGGAGGAAAACTTTTTCCGAAACGTGCTTCTAAAATTAAAATCTGATTTTAACGTGTGTGTGTGTGTGTCTGATGCTTGTGTGTGTGTTTGATGTGTGTGTGTGTGTGTGTGTGTGTGTGTGTGTGTGTGTGTGTGTGTGTGTGTGTGTGTGTGTGTGTGTGTGTATCTCTGGATGTGTGTGTGTGTGTGTGTGTGTGTGTGTGTGTGTGTTACCCACCTGTCTGTAGACGTCCTCCCACTCTCGTCTGAGGGGCCCCCAGGCTCCGGCGCTGGAGGCCTTGCGGTCGAGGCTGAGCCTGATCTGCTCCTCCAGCTGCTGGTTGAGCTGCTCCAGCGCTCTGACTTTGTCTCTGTACTCCATCAGGCAGCTGTTCAGGCCGGCGGCGGCGGCGGCGCCGTGCCCGGCCCGCTCGCCGCCGCCGCCGCCGCGGGGCATCACGGGCGCGGCGCTGCTCCGCATGCCCTGCAGGAACACGCTGCTGATGCCCAGAGCTCGCCGCGACACCCGCGTGCCCAGGCCAGAGGCCCCGCCCATTCCCACGGGAGGGGCTGAGCCCACGAAGACGCCGCGGGGGGCGGCGGCGGCCGGGCCCATCCTGCCGCAGGAGGCGGCGGCGGGGCGCTCGGAGGACGGCTGTCCCAGGAAGGAGGAGCGGCGGCGGGGCAGAGGCATGACGGCTCGGCGGGTCAAACGGCCCGGAGCCGCCCGGCGCCCCGATTTATGGGACGGCCGGCTTCTGGAAACATGGCCGCCTTTGTTCGGGTCGCCGCGGCGACCGGCTCTTTGTGCTCATGGAAACACGGAGTGTGTGTGTTTTAGCTGCATCAGCAGCCGCGGGAAGAGTCCAGTTATCAACACACACTCACAAAAGAACACACACACAAACACCAGAGGTCATGTGACCCCACACACACACACACACACACGCTGAAACACAAACGGCAGGCATTTGCTTTTATTTAATTGAAAAGACATTTTTCCACAGCAGTCTTGAAGGCAGCTGCCGTCCTCTCATCCGAGGCGCCGGCGGTCACATGGGCTCCCGTCGGCCAATTAGCTCTCAGAGCTGACAGGCTATCTGTTTTCACAGAACAAGAACCGCCAAAGCAAACAGGAAGAGTGGAGCAACAGTCTGATACGCTTCCTGTTTTTGTTCATGTTCTCATGAACGCCACTCTCACGCACACACACAAACACACACACACACACTCACAGACGTGAGGTCAGCGAAGGTCCCGTTACCCGAGCGTTCCGCAAACGCAGCGGCGGCACAAAGCGAAGATTGCACGGGCAGGTCCTGGAAGGGTCCTGGAAAAGTTGCCGGAAGAACCCGGCCCGCGCCCGTCGCCCGGGCCGCCAGCGTCCGTCCTGTTCTCCCTCCGGGTCTTCGCCCTGAAGAGCCGCGGCACCTCCGCCGGGTCCGGAATGTTCCTGGGGCCTTCGAGCGGCGTGCTGGGAGCAGACGGGGAGCCTACAGCGACAGCGCCTGCGAGGTTTCCGACACGGCGGAGCTCCTGGTCTTGCTGGAGGAGCCGTGGCGGAGCGGCGGCGGCAGCAGGCGCAGGACGCCGGCCAGCTGCCGGGCCAGCTGCCGGCGGAAGCGCTGGGCCACGAAGGCGTAGAGGATGGGGTTGAGGCAGGCGTGCGAGAAGGACAGCACCCGCAGCGCCTCCTCCGCCATGTTGAAGCGCTTCATGACCTCGCAGTCGGTCATGGACATGTTCCTGGCCTGCACGGCCTCCACCACCAGCACGCCGCTGTAGGGCAGCTGCGTGGCCACGAAGGCCACCACCACGGCGAAGACCACCCGCATGGCCCGCAGCTTCTGGAAGCCGCGCGTGCGCCGCAGCTTGCAGACGATGAGGCTGTAGCAGACCACCATGACGGCGGCGGGCAGCACGAACCCCCAGGCGACCTGCAGCGACAGCAGCGCCGTCTTGATGTCGGAGCCCGCCTGAGGGGGGAACCTCATCACGCAGACCGACGAGCCCGGCGCCTCCCCGTCCTCCTCCTCCGCCTCGTGCACGACGGCGAAGGCCAGCTGGGGCGAGGCCAGCGACACGGCCAGCAGCCACACGGCGCCGCAGCACAGCAGGGTGCAGCGGCGCAGCCGGGCCTGCAGGTTGCGCGCCCAGGCCGTCTCCACGATGGCCACGTAGCGGTCGGCGCCGATGCAGGCCAGCAGCAGCATGCTGCTGAACAGGTTGACCTTGTAGACGGCCTTGGCCGCCTTGCAGGAGGCCGCGCCGAAGGTCCAGCCGTGAGACACCTCGGCGGCCCACAGCGGCAGCGTGGCCAGGAAGAGCAGGTCGGCCACCGCCAGGTTGAGCAGGTACATGTCGGTGGTCTTCATCCGGCGCCGGACGTTCACGTAGACCCAGACCACCAGCAGGTTCCCGGCGCCGCCCACCGCCACGATGGTCCACAGCAGCGGCGGCTCGTAGGCGCGCCGGAACTCCAGCACCGGCGAGCGGTCGCAATGCAGGTCTTCGAAGTCGTAGGCGCCGTCGGTGGTGGAGGCCGGGTACGGGCCCTGGGAGGGGTCAAAGGTCAACCTGGGCCTGCGGGCCACGGTCCGCGCGGGCGGGGCAACCTACCTCCGTGGTGAACGCCGTGGCCACGTCGGCGTCGGCGGCGAAGGCAGCGGGGACCTCCATGATCTGCCCCCCCCAGCAGAGAACAGACGTCAGCGATAACTCGTCGTGATGTCACTGATGACATCATCACGCCGCAGGACGAACAGGAAGTCCCGTAAATAAGAGTTTTTCGGGATAGAACCGGAACGTGAGACGGTGCATTCAAAGACCGAGACGCTCCTTCAAATTAAAAGCGCAGAGACGGCGCCGTGTCGAAGGAGAAGCTCCGCTCTGAAAATAAAATCATCATAAAAATACCGATGAACCGGCCAGAGTGACTGACGATTATTCATCCTCTTTGAATTATTAGTCAATGAATTATTTTTAAAAAGAATCAAGAATAATACGCTCGATGGTCGTTCAGCCCCCAGGCATCCTGCAGGCTGCAGCTTCTCAGAGGAGCACCTTCAGCAGCGTGTGATGTCTTCAGCAGCGTGCGTGGTCTTCGGCAGCGTGCGTGGTCTTCGGCAGCGTGCGTGGTCTTCGGCAGCGTGCGTGGTCTTCAGCAGCGTGTGATGTCTTCAGCAGCGTGCGTGGTCTTCAGCAGCGTGCGTGGTCTTCGGCAGCGTGTGATGTCTTCAGCAGCGTGCGTGGTCTTCAGCAGCGTGTGATGTCTTCAGCAGCGTGCGTGGTCTTCAGCAGCGTGCGTGGTCTTCGGCAGCGTGCGTGGTCTTCGGCAGCGTGCGTGGTCTTCGGCAGCGTGTGATGAACGGTCGTCTAGCATCTGGCGGCTTCTCCGACTGCGACGTCTGTTAAACCGCAGAGACCTGACTCAAAGCAGAAGTTGCGGAAGGACGCAGATAAACATCACACTTCAGCACCAAAACTGGAACATACACACACACACACACACACACACACGTGTACCACATGCACACACACATGCATGCACACCCTCGTCCGTCAGACGGCAGCAGCCTCATGCTTCAAAATATGAGGTCTTCCTCCTTGAACGGATGCAAATCACGGTTTTCGTAAATGTTCCTCACGGCTGGGGGGGGGGGGTTGCCGCTCATCCGTTGCCATGGAGACAGAACCAGAACGCGGGGGGCGGGCTCATTCTCGGACATCCCCGGGAGGTTCCGGAGGTGTCCTGGCCCGGTCCGGTCCCGGTCGAAGCCCCTCGCATCCGTTTCTCCAGAGGACGGAGTGTCTCTGGGTGTCGCTATGGCAACCAGGCAATCATCAAAAACTGAGTCACTCAGTGTGGTCGCCGGTTGAGGTGTGTGTTCATCAGAGAAAGCACAACATCAGATCACAACCATCTGGTGTGTGTGTGCGTGTGTGATGGAAAGAGGGATGGCGTGCAAGCGTGTCGACACGCCGCAGGTTAGCGTGACAAACTGCGACCTCGAACACCTCGACGCGTTTCCTGCTGACACTTTGAACCCCGAGGGATAGAGAAGAAGAAGAAGCAGACTTGAGTTTTTTCAGAAAACAACTTCTCCTGCATGTGGAGTCACATGAACCTGGAGGATTGTTGGCAGCTCCAGCAGACGTGGCCTGGAGACGAGGCTTCTTTTCAACATTTTTATCCTTGTTGTCTTTCTGTCACTTATTTTTCTCCTTGTTGTCATTCAAGCCTCATCCTGCTGATTTATTTAATTTAATTAAATTTAATTTTGTTTTATTTTATTTTATTTTATTTTATTTTATTTTATTTTATTTTATTTTATTTTATTTATTTATTTATTTATTTATTTATTTTTATTTATTTTTATTTAACTATTATATTATTATTATCATCATCATTGTCATTTTTCTTAGTATTATCATGTTGTTGTTGTTGTTGTTGTTGTTGTTGTTGTTGTGTTGTTGTCACTCTGTTCTCTATTCCCATCCTTGCTGTTTTCTTCCTCCTTTCAATGATCTCTGCTATCTATATTTCCATCCATATTTCTGCTGTTGTTGTTGCTGCTGCTGTGACAGTAGAATTTCAGGTGCTCTGAAGGCCCCGCCGTCCAGCGCAGGCCCAGAATGCATCCTGTCCCTCCGAGTCGCACAAATAACAGGCTTGGCTTCCACACTGAGAGGCTTTGAAAGTCGCTGGGTCTCATCGCCGAGGACGACAGCAGGGCTGAAGCTCATTCTCACCATCCCTCCTCTGTCCATGACCCAACCATCTCTGACCTTCTCTCCAAAACATCTAGCATGTCATTCCTGATCCCAAAGAGAACCTCCACCTCTTCATGTCTGCCACCTCCAGCTCTGCCTCCCGTCTTTTCTCCAAACCATCCATCATGTCTGCTCTCTCCACTGTCTCCTCCACCTTTCCTTTCACCACATGGAGCGACGTAAATAAACGTGACGACTCCTTCGTGTTCAATAACTGTGAATTAATGTCTCGTTCAAATCCAGAATGTTCCATATGCCTTTGCATGGATGTAAAAAGACTGGACTTTTACTGGTTGCTGTGTTACAACATCAAATGTTTTGGGTGATTTCTTCATCCACCGTCAAGCTGCTGTGGTCAACACATTCTGCTGCCGCCCCCGTTTGGCTTTGAATTCTCGGACAATTTGTAGTTTTTCTGGAACTTTAGCCTGGTTAGCTCTGTGTTTGGTGTCAGAATGCCGACGTAGATTGAACTCTTTGACAAAAGACACACTGGTTTTTCTCCTGGAGGCACAAACATGTTTTCTCCTTCCCGACTTTCTAGAAACATTCTTCATCTGCATCAGCTTTTCTCTTCCTGGACATTCAGGGATCTTTTGTGTTTTCCACCAGTTGAAAAAGGCACTGATGTGGATCCACTGAGATCTAACGGCAGGATGCCGTCACTTGGTGGGTCACATGATGGGTCACATGATGAGTCACATGATGGGCATGGATTGTGGGAAATGTAGTTTATGGTCAATGCTTATTTATTTGAAGACAATCAGACCTTCTGAGATGTTCTGGCGGACCATATTTGGCCCGCGGGCCTTGAGTTTGACACGTGTGCACGGCAGGAAGGAGGTCGGCCTTCTCGCCGCGCGTTGCCAAGACAACAGCCCCCCGCTGAACGTCAGCGAGATCGAGGAGATTGGTGTCGACTCCCGGGGAGGCCAGACCGAGAACCCCCCGCCGCCGTGGAGACAGTGAGCAGCAGCAAACATCAGTGAGGACCTCCCCTGGACCACCAGCACCGCATCTCCACTTCCTTCGCAAACTCAAGCCCCTGCTATCTGGAGGAAGAAGAAGATCTCCCTCCAGATGAAACAATGAACCTTCTCATATGAGCCCAAACAACTTAAAAACTGAATATGCAGAGCAAGGTTTCATACTATTCAATATATAACTTCTGATTGCACACATGCAACATGGAAATCCAAATGAAAAAAACACATCAATGACATTCATTTCTTGAATAAAAATTCAATAAAAATGCCTCTCTTTATTTGCAGCCTTCTGAGTTACATTTCGACAGGAACCTTTTTCCACAGGCTAATCATAAATGTAAAAATGAAATAACAATAAAGAACCAATGAACTAATACTAATTTCCTTCAATGACCGTGAAGGCGTTGAAGCCCGTGTCTTGGAGTAGCAAGAAAAGTGCATCAAGAAAGCGTGAATCATAGCCCAGTTGCTCCACGCTCATCGAATTTCGACTGTGGGCATCAATAAAGCATTGTCTTATCTTATCTTATCTACTCCGATGTGTCCAAGACATTTTTGGGAGGGCTTTAATTGTCATAGTGACATTTTGCAGTGATTTCGTAGTTCTTCCCCACAGCATTGTCATTCCCCTGAAACACACCGAGGTATTTCATCCCGTCTCTCCTCCGCGATGTGGTCCAGGTCCTGGAGAAGAAGCTCTGAGGAACCTCCGTTTAGGGCGCTCCCCTCCTCGCTGCTCCCGCCTCGTCCTGCCGGGGGCGCTAAAGCAAGCTGGACGCGGATCTTTTACCGTAGAAGAAGAAGGTGCGGAAGTAAACAACAACAACAACACCAGCGACGGGCTGGCGGCTTCTTCCCCGGCAGGTGACTTTCAAACCCGCTCTTCTTCGTAGCGGCCAGAACCAGAACCAGAACCGACGTTATTTTCCCACAGTTCGTCCCTCCGCGGGTTTATTAGCCTCCGTTAGCACGTTAGCCCCGTTCAGCCGTGCCGGCTAGCATGCCAACATTACCGTGTTACCCCGCTACCAGCCGTTCCAGGCTAGCATGCTACCGCTAGCATGTTAGCCCACTGATAGCCGCTCCAGGCTAGCATGCTACCACTAGCATGTTAGCCCGCCGATAGCCGCTCCGCCTAGCATGCTAAGACGATCTTGTTAGCTTGCTGTCAGCCGTTTCGCTTAGCATGCTTTCCTTAGCCGCGTTAGCGTCCATCTCTGGTGCGCCTCTGTGTGGATAGTTGGTTGTTTGAGAAGGAATTAAAAAGGTGAAATGTTCTTTTTTTACATTCACTGAATATCCAAAACGAATGCAGAGTTTGCTCTCCTCTCACACACCGCTAACTTTTTTACTTTCTTGTTTCTAATGCAGCTGATAAAGGAGCCACTTCATCCTTTTATCGTTTCTTAATTGTTTATGATTTCAGCTCCCCGAAGGGGTCAAAGGTCACGCTCCCGGGCCGGAAGCCATGATGTCCACCCTGAAGCAGCGCTACCGCGACATCAGCCCGGTGACGCTGCAGCTGGTGGGCGGGGCTCTGAGCGCCAGCCTGTACTGCGAGGCGGTGGAAGACGTGGCGGCGGCGGCGTCCGGCCTGGTGGAGGCCTTCCTGGTGGAGGTCTACCGCTGCAAGCTCTGCCAGTTCACCTGTGGCCAGAAGAACGCCATCAGCAACCACCTGCTGCTCCGCCACCGCCCTCCCACACCGCCCTCCCTGGGCGGGGCGGAGGAGGCGGAGGAGGTGGTGCTCCGGCCAGCGACGCCACACTACGGGCTGGACCTGAGTGGGGAGTCCAAGCAGAGCGAGGAGGAGGAGGACTTCCTGCTCTACAACATGTTGGACAACATGAGCCCACCCACCTGTGACATCAGCACCGAGGGGGGGCTACAGGTCGCACACACCTGTGAGGTGACACACCTCTCACACACACACACACACACACTCACACACACTGGTAAGCTTGATGCTTAGTGGGACCATCAGGATGGAGATGTCAGTGAGGTGCAGCAGGTGATGGAAAGAGTACTTTAATGGCTGATGAAGGAGAGGGACGGGTAGAAGAGATCCTGATGATGCACCTGTTTAGGTATGGAAGTGTCCAGGAGAGGCGGCGGTAGAGTTTCTGACTAGATCCTGGTTAGATGAGCTGCACTTTGCCTTTGCAGATCTAGAAGAAGCATCTGACAGGGTTCAGAGAGGAACTGTGGTAGTATGAGGAGGTCTGAGGTGGCAGAGAAGAATGTTAGACTGGTGCAGGACATGTATGCTCACTGTGTGATAGTGTTGCAGTTGTGACAGAAGGTCAAGGTGGAGGTGGGACTTCATCAGGGGTCAGTGGTGATGGACAGGCTGACAGATGAAGACAGACAGGAACCTCCGTGGTCCATGATGTTTGCAGATGACACTGTGATCTGCAGTGAGAGCAGAAAGCAGGTGGAGGTATGAAGGTCAGCTGCAGCAAGACAGAATACATGTGCGAGAATGAGAGGAACCCAAGCGTATTGGTGAGCCTACAGGGAGTGAGGAGGAGTTAAAGTACCAACAGTCCAGAGCGATGGAGGGATGGAGAAGAGGTGGAGAAACGTATGCAAGCAGGTTGGCTGGAGAAGCGTCGATTGTCCAGAATGACGGGAAAGGGGGAGAAGGTGGAGGTGGGAGGGGCAATGGGGTCTGGTTTGGAGGCACCGAGGAGAAGATGACCTGTGGATGTGCACCTTCTACAGGTCAGCACTCTGTTTGAGGAGGAGTCGTCCATCTTCCCCCTGAAGGAGGGCTCCGTGGACCTGTCCTGTCCCATGGACCCCCCCTCCACCCAGGAGGAGATGGCGCAGTCCGCCCACCTCATGACCCTGGGGTTGTGTCGCATCTCCGCCGCTCGGCCGCCGCTCCCCCCCGCCGCCCGCGGCGACCCCCCGGCCCCTGAGCGCGGGGGGGCGGACGGCGGCGGGGCGGGTGACGGCGGCGGGGCGGGTGACGGCGGCGGGGCGGGTGACGGTGACGGCGGCGGGGCGGGTGACGGCGGCGGGGCGGGTGACGGTGACGGCGGCGGAGCGGGTGGCGAGGGTTCGGACGCCGAGTGTACGGACGGCGAGCGGACAGACGCGAGCTCGCGGCCGGCCTGCCCTCTGTGCGCCCTGACGCTGCCGTCCCGCCGCCTGCTGGACGTCCACGTGCGCTCCCACCGGCCGGCGGCGGGGGGGTTCGGCTGCGTGGGCTGCGGCCTGACCGCCTCCAGCTGGGCGGAGCTGGAGCCTCATTGGAGGAGCCGCTGCGGGAGGAGGAGCCAGCGGGCCCACGAGAAGAACGGGAAGAGGACGTTCAGCAGGACCTCCAGGACCGTCGCTCGCAACCAGCATCTGCAGGCCCAACACCAGGGTGAGTGTCCTGGAGACCATCATCCACGACTGAACCATTATTGATCCATGATCGATCCATTATTGATCCATGATCGATCCATTATTGATCCACAACTGAACCATTATTGATCCACGACTGATCCATTATTGATCCACGACTGATCCATTATTGATCCATGATTGATCCATGATTGATCCATTATTGATCCACGACTGAACCATGATTGATCCATGATCGATCCATTATTGATCCATGATCGATCCATTATTGATCCATGATCGATCCATTATTGATCCACAACTGAACCATTATTGATCCACGACTGATCCATTATTGATCCACGACTGATCCATTATTGATCCATGATCGATCCATTATTGATCCATGATTGATCCATTATTGATCCATGATTGATCCATTATTGATCCATGATCGATCCATTATTGATCCATGATTGATCCATTATTGATCCATGATTGATCCATTATTGATCCAGACTGAACCATGATTGATCCACGACTGAACCATTATTGATCCACGACTGATCCATTATTGATCCACGACTGATCCATTATTGATCCACGACTGATCCATTATTGATCCATGATCGATCCATTATTGATCCATGATTGATCCATGATTGATCCATTATTGATCCACGACTGAACCATGATTGATCCACGACTGAACCATTATTGATCCACGACTGATCCATTATTGATCCGTGATCGATCCATTATTGATCCATGATTGATCCATTATTGATCCACGACTGATCCATTATTGATCCACGACTGATCCACGACTGATCCATGATTGATCCATGATTGATCCGTGATTGATCCGTGATTGATCCATGATGGTGGGC
>CAAKHD010011095.1:15000-16010 GCA_901007705.1 Fistularia tabacaria | reverse complement strand
GGCAAAAAGCAGCCTCTCAACCGGGCCTTTAGGCTCTCCATGATTTCTTCAAGGTTCAGAAGCTCCAGACACCTGATGGAGTGTGTGTGAGTGTGTGTGTGTGTGTGTGTGTGTGTGTGTGTGTGTGTGTGTGTGGAGGGCTTCAAATCTGTGGATTTTCAGCTTTGAGGCTTCAAATAAAATAAAAAGCTCCACTTCACACTTTAGGGGATCAGAGACATGAGTGTGTGTGAGTGTGTGTGAGAGAGAGTGTGTGTGTGTGTGTGTGACTGTGTGTGTATGTGTGTGAGTGTATGTGTGTGTGAGTGTATGTGTGTGTGTGCTTGTGTAAGTGAGTGTGTGTGTATGTGTGTGAGTGTATGTGTGTGTGTATGTGTGCTTGTGTAAGTGAGTGTGTGTGTATGTGTGTGAGTGTGTGTGTGTGTTATGTGTGTGTGCGTGTGTGTGTGTTATGTGTGTGTGTGTGTGTGTGTGTGTGTGTGTGTGTGTGTGTTCAGCAGTCACTGAACTGCCCTGAGCAGAAACTCTGTCCTCCCGCTGCCGGTTCGAATCCTGCAACATCCAGAACATCATGCAGGGGTTCTCCGGGAGGTTCTGCAGCGGTGATACAAGAACCTTCTCCGGGATGGAGAACGACGCACGCGCGGCGGGGGACACACGCACGCAAACACAAAGCGAGGCTGCAAATGACCGAGAATCCGAGGCGGAAATAAGAAGAGCGTCAAAGTTCTCGCGTCTCCCAGGAGGACACGGGCTTCACGGGTTCCCGCGCCTCGCCCGGTCCGTGTCACGCAACACACACACAGGTAGACAACTCCTAAAGTTCCAGCCCTGACCAGAAGGTCGAACTCCATGTGACTTCTGAACCGAGCAAGAAGTTGAGCCTCGCGGGGGAGACGCGGCGGTGCGTGTCGTACCTGTTGGTCCTTCCATGCTGTCGGCGCAGATCCCGTGGACCAGCAGCACCAGCGGCACCAGCAGACGCATGTCTGCGCACCAGTAAGTCCAGC
>CAAKHD010011095.1:0-10000 GCA_901007705.1 Fistularia tabacaria | reverse complement strand
GGAACGAGTGGAGGCAGGATGGAACGGCTGGAGAAAAGCGTCAGGGGTAGAGGATCAGGAAGGAGAACATCAGAGCGGCAGCACATGGTAGATGTTCTGGAGATAAAGTCAGACTGAGATGGTTTGGACGTGGACAGAGGAGGGATGGAGAAGATCAGGGTAGAAGGATGCTGAGGGTGGAGCTTTATAGAGACGCTTTTCTCCACAGCTGTCAAACCCAGTCCAAGCCCTGCCTCGCACCTCCAGCTGGGCGGCGGCACGTTCCACCTGGAACCCCCGCAGATAGTCATCAGGCTGAGCAGGGCTTAGTGACATTGAAGTGACAGAGAAGAAAGCCCCTCTGAAGGAACATCTGGCCAGGTTCTCCTCCTGGTTGAGGAGAGACTCATTATGGAAGTGAACAGCAATGAACGTGTCTTCAGCCTCCTCTGCTCATCCAGCCTCAAACCTCAGCAACACGGCTGACACCTGGGAGGGGTCTGGTCTGGACAACCTCAAACACCTGGACACCTGCAGGAGAACAACACACATACACACACACGCAACCCCCTCAATGAAACAATTCACTGTCCACAAGTGAAGGTATCAGATCCTGATGCTGGAGTCCAGAAGAAACCTGGAGCTGCTCCTGAGGAGCAGTGAGATGGAGCAACCTTGAGGAGCAACTCTGAGGAGCAGCTCTGAGGAGCAAACAACAGTTTGCATTTTCAAAACCTTCAGCCACGGGGGGAGCAGATTTAGAAATAACTGAATGCATAAGTGTGTGTGTGTGTGTGTGTGTGTGTGTGTGTGTGTGTGTGTCCTGAAGTCAATAGCGGAGCAGCACTGCTGGGAGGAATCAACCCAAACTCTGCGGAGGTGAACAAAGTTCAGGTAAAGTGGAGGAGTTGGAGGCTGTCGGCCTCCAGCCTGGCAGACGGAAGCTGCTTCTTTCCCAGCAGCAGATGGTTGACGGAGGTCCAAATACAGGTCAGTGGGAGGCAAAGCGGCGCCGGAGAGCTGAGGGGGAATCTCCAATGTTCCCGCTGCCTTCTTTACTGCAGAGGTGCAGAGCAGGACCTCGCTGGAGGAGACCAGCTTTGAAAACAACCTCCTGGGAGCTCAGGGCATCCCTGGAGCTCAGCACATCCCTGGAGCTCAGGCTCCAGGAGCCGCTGCCTGACGCTGGAGCAGCTCCAGGGAGATGGTCCAACAGCAGCTAAGGTCAGGAAAGCAAACAAGACCAGGGACTGAAGCACCTTAGGTGGAGGAGGTAGAGGAGATGGGGGAAGCAGAGGACGTGGAGGAGGTGGAGGCAGAGGAGGAGGAGGTGGAAGAGGTGGAGGCAAGGGAGATGGAGGAAGCAGAGGAGGAGGTGGTGGAGGAGATGAGGGAAGCAGAGCTCTGAAAGCCTAAAACAAAGATGTTGGGTTTTGGCGGCTCCGGCAGCAGCAGCCGGGGGTCGGAGTCACAGGACGGCCGTCCTTCACTGGAGGAGCAGAAGAGCAGCTCTGAGACACCAGCAGACGAGGCCACAGAGCGCCGGTCAGAAAGTCACCTCGCTATTTCCATTTCTAAATTCTAATCTGCCAGAAGTTCCTGCAACCCTGCACATACAAATGACCAGGAAATCACTTGTGTAAAAACAAGGATGAATAATGGAGAAACCACCAACGTGAGACAAGGCCTCCTAGAAAACTCTGCTTTTGCAAAAACTCAATAACTAACAGGCAAGAAGTGACCTTTGGAGCAGCAGAAGTGCATGCAGAAGCTACACAAGGCTGCTCATTCAGAGGAATGAAATCGACTGGCGAACATCAGATTAAATTAGCAAAACTAAACAAAAAATTATAAAAAAAACAACTGGAGAACTGGAGCTTCTGGTGAGGGACCTTCATCTCAGCTTCATCTCAGATCCCTGAATACGGCAGCAATGATGGACAGGCCAGGAAAACACATCACTCTCGAAAACATCTTTTCTCTCCCAATCAAAGACTCCTCAAAACAGTCTCACAAACATGCATATTTGTGAACGCACATACATACACACACACATACATACACATACATACATACATGTGAACACACACATACATATATACACACACACATACATATATGTGAACACACACACGTACATACACATATACACACACACACATATATGTGAACACACACACACGTACATACACGTATACACACACACATACATATATGTGAGCACACACACGTACATACACATATACACACATACATACATATATGTGAACACACATACGTGCATACACGTATACACACACACATACATATATGTGAAAACACATACGTACATACATACGTACATACACATATATACACACTCATACGTATATGAGAGCACACACACACATACATATATGTGAACACACACATATATACATACACATATACACACACGCATACATATATGTGAACACACATACGTACATACACGTATACACACACACACATACATATATGTGAACACACATATACGTACATACATACATACATACACATATATACACACTCATACGTATATGAGAGCACACACACACATACATATATGTGAGCACACACACATACTTATATGTGAACACACATACGTTCATACACGTATGCACACACACACATACATATATGTGAACACACATACGTACATACATACATACATACACATATATACACACTCATACGTATATGAGAGCACACACACACACACACACATACATATATGTGAACACACATACATACATACACATATATACACACTCATACGTATATGAGAGCACACACACACACGTACATATATGTGAACACACACATATATACATACACGCATACACACCCTCATACGTATATGTGAGCACACACACGTGTATGTGCAGCAGCAGTGTGGTGGTTCCTGGCTTGGGTTCCTGCTCCTCCCGTGGTCTAGCAGATACGTTGCGCCCTCGGTTGTCATGAAGGTGAGGTCGGCGGGCAGCAGAGCAGCTCTGCAGCCGTCGGCGTGTGAGGCAGCGAGTGCGTGTCCGTTTAACGTGTCCTCGTGCGTGCGAAGCCAACGTGATGACACGGATGTAAAACCCTGCTCTGGACGAGGCGTCCGCTGATTGAAGGAGGGCGAGGCGGGCGCTGCGGACCTGTCAGTGCTCCTCACGTCTGAAACCCTTAGACCTCCACGCCTCTTCTTCTGCATTAGCGAGGAGCTGTCAAAGGCTCCCGTCACAGCGCAGAGAGCCACATCTACTCGGCTGCGGGCCGGGGGCCGGTGACAGGAGGCTCCCCATGTGAGATGTTCTCCTTGGTCGTCACCGGACAGGTTCTACAGGCGGAGTCCCATGACAGCTGCTGTCCTCCTGGCCCGGGTTTGGCTCAGCAGGAGGAGGAAGGTCACAGCCTTTCCCCTACAACCCTGCACCGCCATCTTCTTTACCTTCACCTTTTCTCCGCTCCCGTGGAACCGCCGTAATTCCGTCAGCGTTGAGCAACCACATGGAGGATGAGCACGGCCGTGGTCAGGAACCTCAGGAGGGTGTCAGACCTGAACACTAACATGGACCAGACTGAGATGAACCCCAGCGAGCACACACACACACACACACACACACACACAGACACACACGCCCAGCTGTGTTAGCCTGCTAGCTGTGGAGAAGAAGCAAAAGCTAACCCAGCTCCAGCGGAGCGGGCAGACATCTTCATCTTGGAACTCTCCTGGACCTTCAGGCTCGCGGGCAGACCGAACACCCGACATCGCCTTCTCTTGTCACCACCTTATTACCGCGGCAACACGTCTGGCTCAACGTCTGGGGAGGACCGGCCGCAGATCTGCTCCAGCGTTGGAACATCCGTCACTCTGACTCCACGCAAACAGGAGCAGCTGTCGTTTGTATTCAGCTCCCCGGCTAAGCGGCCAAATGAGCAACTTATGCTAATACGCAGCAAATCCAAGGGGTGAGCGAAAGAAACCACAGCGAATTCAGCTTCTAATCAACAGTTGGCAACTCGCTGCCAGCAGAGACTGCAAATGTCACCGGTGTGTGTGGGCGTGCACGTGCCCGTGGAAACACCAACACGAGCAAAGCTGTCACTAAAGACAATCTGCAGCTGAAGGAAACACACGGACGGGCAACAATTACAGCAAAAGGCGTTCGGCCTCTGATCAGGCAGCTGCAGAGATGTTCCTGCATACACCCTCCTGATTCTGACACACACACACACACACACACACACAGCCGTGCTCAGCCCCGTTCTCAGGGGTCCTTCAGAGGAGCAGGCGGAGGGCTGTGCTCGGGGGAGGAGCCGGCCGGCTGCTGTGAGTCCTCAGCTTCGTCCCAGCAGGTCCTCGCAGTGCAGAAGACGGTGCTGGAAGGTGGTCAGGGACGGCGAGACTCGTGGTTGTCAATAAGGTTCATTCATTATTCAATCAGCTCCCAGACGGAGGATGTGAAGAATCGAGAAAACCCAGGGAGCGGACCGGGCCCGGACCGAACAACATGCAAGCCAATGAGGGAGAGAGCGGCGAGTGGCTGGACGTCCAATCGGCTGGATCCGTGCCTCGCAGCGGGTTGCGGAGGAGCCGCAGCAGATAGAGCATGGTCCAAAAGGCTGGGAGCTCTTTGGACCGACCGTAAAAATATGAGCTCTGCCGTCCATGTTGGACGATCAGACCATCAGAACCAACGGACAGGAAACGTGGGATGACATTCTCGCCTCAGCAGTGATCTGGTAGCATCCAGCTAACAGCTAACAGCTAACAGCTAACCCGCAGTGGCAGGATTTCAAACTTCACACCACAGCAGTCAGACAAAACCCAGCTCCGCCATCCCTGCAGCAGAGTGTGTGTGTGTGTTTGTGTGTGCGTGTGTGTGTGTGTGTGTGTGTGTGTGTGTGTGTGTGTTTTTGAATGGCGTGAAGATGCTGAAGCAGGTAGCAACCTCACAGCTTAGCAGCAGCAGCAGCCTGGCCTCCACTGCCTGTGGTGGGTCTCATGACGTGGAGGTCCATCCAGTCCAGAGGAACACAGACCTTCAGCTCGTGTTCATTTCATCCACCGCATTTCTCCAGCTTTCTGAATCCAGCAGCAGCAGATCTCCAGAGGTTCTGACAGGATCTCAGCCTTCAGCTCCGACACGCGCTCTGCTTTGCTGATGATCATGTTGTTTCTATTACTGTGTCCAATCACCTTTTTACTGAAGATACACACACACACACACACAGGGCTGAACTGCAGGTGGAACATCTACACCAAAGAGCAGCAAAAATAGAGTTCCATCTGAGGAACAAACCAAACCTCCTCCAGCAGGCGGGGGAGAGAAGCACCACGGTGGAGGAGCATGTTCTCATCCGGTATGTGCTCTCCATGTGAGGCCGCTGAGAAGGTCTGTGTGTCAGGATCAGAGCATCGCTCCCAGCCTCCAAACATCTCACACACACTCTTGAAGGCAGACTCGGTGAGGGACCCTCCTCTGGTTTGGAGTGAAGCGTTCACGGAGAAGGGACGCGGCAGCGGCCACCTGTGGCGGAGGAGAGCGTCTGTCCCCCGGAGTTTCCAGCCGCCACGTCCCTCTGGACGGGAAAGGATGGTAGCTTCTCCTCCCACCAGCCGCCGTCGCTATCACGCATCAGCGGTTCACGTCAGGTAGCGAATCTGCTCTGTCTGAAACGGCGCGTCATCTCACAGCCGCGCCGGCGCCGAGTGATTGACGGCGCCGCTCCGTCGGGCGTCTGTGATGTGACACGCAGACACGTCTCCGGGGTTCATGGAAGCGTGTTTGAAGGGAAATGGAGGTCGGGGAAAGCCAACCTTCCACACAGTCACTTAGAGACGCTTCCGAGCCGAGAGAAAATGAAATCTATCGAGAAAGTTTGACAGACATTTCACCGATCCACCTCAGAACTTCGATCCGCCAACATGTGGAGATATGCAGGAGAAGGGGTGGAGATGACTGACATTAGACAACCCCAGAAGGAGCGGCAGCTCACAGCCCGCCGGGAGGGCAAGCCGGGGACCAACATCCTCCTGCTCCGTGGTTCCATGAGGAGAAGAGACGGCCGCCGGTGCTCAAGCCCGGATGAGATGATCCTCCGGGTTCTCACGACCCGACGGGGGTCACGACGAGCGAGGCGTTAAAAGCCCGTCTGGTTGACATGGCAACAAAGCAGCCTCCATCTTCACCGGGCGACCATGAGCAGCTCCAGCGGCGGGAAGGTTCCGGCCTCCGGAGCTGCTCTCGCCCCCTCCGTCCCTGGTGTGTCTCCTCAGTGACAGGAAGCCTCTGTGCTTCCTTCCAGATCTTCAGGTGGGTCTTCTGCTGCTGATGGGAGGTGGTCGTCCCTCCCTGCCTGCAGGCCTGCTGCTACTGACTCACATCTCCGGGGGATTCGCAGGCCGACATCCAGCGCAAATCCAGAATCGGCTAAAACTGAGGGAGAACTTCCGGGCAAACGCTGTGTCCCGCGGGTCGGAGAGGACGAACGTCCACTTCTGGTAGCTTCCGTCACCGTGCTGCTGGCAGCAGATGATTCAGCCTGGGGTTTGGAGAGGAGCTCCAGGCCAGCAGGGTTGAGTTAGAAGGCCCTAATTCACCGCAAACTCTTGATTACTTTCTGTGTTGCTGCACATTGGATTTCTTCTCCTCAGCGATGGACGGGAGTCTATATTTCAAATTAACTTCTGCATTTAATCATCTATAAATAGTAAACAGGCGGTTGTTCAGGCGTCCTGGTGGAGGAGAAGCTCTTCAGGGAAACCATCCGTTCAATAGAACTCACCGAACTTCCAGGAGTTAAAATCAAATTGATATTCTCCATTACCTTTTTCATCAGGAGCCAGAAACAATTATCTCAGACGACTCGGTAGCAGACGGCACGTCCAGAACAAGTGGAAGGAGGTCCGTTCCAGGAACGCAGGTTTCATCACTTTAACGGAGAAAAGGGAGGGCCTGGTTCAAGAGGACGTCTGAGGAGCTCTCCTTTCTCCTGGGACGTCCTGAGAGTCACTTGACTCGAGTTGAGTCACAGGACACCACCGACCGAAGCCCCCGGAAAAGAAACCCTTTGGTCCCGAGAAGAAGCAGGAGGACCTTCAGCCCACAGACAGGAGGAGGAGGACGCACACGTCGCTGAAGGTCACATCCAGCTGAAGGACCAACCTGGCGCCCACGTGGAGCTCAGAGGGTGACAGAAGTTTCACCGAATGCAGAGGAATTTATTCACAGTGCTAAGACGTCCTTTGTTTTCACAGAAGACCTGAGTGTGTGGAGGGCCTTCAGGGGACTGGGAGATCATGGTCCACCAGCACCAGGGCCGCAGTCTGCCTGCCAGCCAGACAAGGAGCTTCCCTGATAGACAGGCTGAAGACAACTCTGCCGCTATCTGCCTGGCCAGGAGGAGACCATCTATCTCCACCTCCCTCCATCTAGCTCCCCCTCCCTCCATCTACCTCCACCTCCCTCCATCTACCTCCACCTCCCTCCATCTCCGCTGACGTTGCCTGTGGACCTACATCTGCTGCAGCAGAGGCCTGAGCCAGCATGGCTGCCAGAGGAGGAGAGGAGTTGGTGTTCAGACAGAAGGTCTTCAGCGCTGGGATGCAGGACCTTCTGGATGAAGACATTCAGGACGGAGAACAACATTTTCCATCTGATCAGAGGGAAAGCAAAGGACTTCCTCTGCTGAAGATGCAAACCTTTGGTCACCATGTGAGGAGACTTTCACTGAGCAGCAGCTAACTAGCTGTCTGACTAGTTGTCTAACTATTTGACAGACTGGTTAGTGCAGGGCCTTCATGTGTGCTCAGACTTCTTCATGCTTTGAGAAGAATCTCCAGGACCTGCTGATGTTCTACAAAACAAACCCCAATCCCTCTTCACAATTTAACCTGGTGAAGCAGCTTCTTCACAATAACCGGATCAGAGAGGAGAAGACCTTCAGCCAGAGGTCCACCTCCTGCTTCCAGCTGGGACACGCAGACGTTCACGCGTTCTGCACAGGAAGCCGCTGGAGGTCTCCTGGGAGCTGCTGCCTGCAGACGGACGGGAAGCTCCTCAAATCTCCGGCGTCAAATTATCTCCAAACAATGTTTGCTGTTAAGCCGTGATGAACCGTCCTCCTCCTGTCAGACACGCTTCACGTCCCTTCTGAGCTTCTTCACCGGCTCCGTCAGGCTCTAAAATGAATACGGAGATGTTTGTTTCAGCCGCGTTGGTCCTCAGGTCAGAGAAGATCAATATCGTGTAAACCAGCAGTCAGCAGCCATTACTGTCAATCCTCTGTAGGTTTCTGAAGACCTTGCAGGGAAGCAGCATCTGCCTGCTGCTCAGAGCTCCTCCAGGACTCTTATCTGCAGAGGTCAACGTTCACTGATGTCCTACACACATAGCTTTCTGCTCAGAACATCTGCATGTTGAGGTCAATACGTTTGTTCCCTCAAGGCCATGAGCAGCAGACATTGACCGGGCCTGCCTCTTCTGTCCAGCGGCCGAAGACCAGCAGGAGGGGTTTGTTCCACCACCATCATCTCAAAGACATCGACATTTGTGTCTCTGGCTTCATGTTCCTGATGCAGTCTTTGCTTTGAGAATGCTAACAGAGAAGAGAGAAGGTCAGAGGAGCTGCGTGGTGCTTTTGTAGACCTAGAAAAAGCATACGACAGGGTACCGAGCGAGGAACTCTGGTTTTGTATGAGGAAGTCTGGAGTGGCAGAGAAGGATGTTAGACTGGTGCAGGACATGTATGCTGGCTGTGAAACAGTGGTGAGAAGTTCAAGGTGGAGGTTGGACTCCATCAGGGATCAGCTCTGAGCCCCTTCTTGTTTGCAGTGGTGATGGACAAGCTGACAGGTTAGACAGGAATCTCCATGGACCATGATGTTTGCAGATGACATTTTGATCTGTAGTGAGAGCAGGGAACAAGATGAGGAACATCTAGAGAGGTGGAGGTACGACCTGGAAAGGAGAGGAATGAAGACAGAATATATGTGTGTGAATGAGAGGAACCTGGGTGGAACGCTGAGGGAGTGGAGATCAAGAAGGTGGAGGATTTTTGGTACCGAAGGTCAACAGACCAGAGCAGTGGAGAGTGTGGAGAAGAGGTGAAGAAACAGGTTCAAGCAGGTTGGAATGGGTGGAGAAAAGTGTCAGGGGTTCTATGAGATAGAAGAAGATCAGCCAGAAGGAAAGGAAAGGTGGAGGAGACAGTGGTGAGAGCAGAGATGATGGATGGTTTGGAGAAAAGACAGGAGGCAGAGCTGGAGGTGGCAGAGATGAAGATGTGGAGGTTCTCTTTGGGAGTGACCAGGATGGAGAGGATCAGGAGTGACATGGTAGATGTTTTGGAGAGAAGGTCAGAGATGGTTGGGTCATGGACAGAGGAGGGAGAGTGAAGATATTGGAATTGGAGGTCTAGATGAAGACCAGAGAGAAGATGTATGGAGGTAGTGAGAGAGGACATGAAGAGAGGAGGATCCAGAGAACAGGCTGAGATGGAGAAGGTGGATTGGCTGTGGAGACCCTGAAGGGAAAAGACCAAAGGAGAAGAAGAGTAAGAATCAAAATAATAATAATTTCTACTTTATGAATCCCTCTTGGTTGTGTGTGTTTCTGTGGGCCAGCCATGGGAAGTCCAGCTGTCCAGGGTGAACCCGCCTCTCGACCCACGGCAGCTGAGCGTCCACGACCTCTCCACCATGAGTAGGATAAGCGGTAGAAAATGGG
Source organism: Fistularia tabacaria (assembly GCA_901007705.1). Classification (NCBI taxonomy): domain Eukaryota; kingdom Metazoa; phylum Chordata; class Actinopteri; order Syngnathiformes; family Fistulariidae; genus Fistularia; species Fistularia tabacaria. The sequence goes on along the minus strand of CAAKHD010011095.1, from coordinate 284 downwards.
ACGGATGGATGGAATAATCACCTTTTCCCTGTCCTGAGAGGCGGTGACGTCTGCGGGTCTCTGGATTACGGGGACGTGAAGCGGCGGCGAGGGGGGCGGCGGCGACTCCAACAGGGTGCTCCGCCCCCCCAGCACGGGGGGCGCCAGCCACTCGGTGACCACCTCCACCTCGTCGTCGGACGGCAGGTCGGCCCGGGTCAGCTTCGGGGGCGGCGGCTCGCTGAGGCTCTGGACCCTCCTCAGGATCACGCCTGTGGGCGACAGCGCGTGAGTCGGCGAGTTCC
>CAAKHD010011092.1:52495-63809 GCA_901007705.1 Fistularia tabacaria | reverse complement strand
CCTCATCCGTTCTCGTCCTCCCTCTCAGCTTCCTCCCCGCCCCCCTCCTTTCCCCCCCAGCCCCCCCCTCCCCCCCCCCCCCCCCCCCCCCCCCCCCCCCCCGACTCCTCCCTCCCCCCTCGCCTCCTCCCTCCTTGCCTCCTCGTCCCCTCGCTTCCTCCCACCTCCACACCTCCTCCCTCCCTCCCTCCCTAGCCTCCTTGCCTCCTCCCTCCTCGGTGACCTCACCTCCGAGGTATTTTGACCAGAACATGTCACCGGTGGCTGACAAATACACCTCCGTACAGCGTCGGGGGGTGGGGGGGGTCTCCCCCATCTTTCTTCCCAGAGGTGCCCTTCACCTCAAGTGGAAAAAATTTAGCATTTTTCACACACACACACACACACACACACACATGCTCACACACACACACACACATTCGTGGCGCAGTGACAGATGCACAGTACGAGTTGAGTTATTACATGTTTCAGACCTTTGTCTCCTTGTCACCCCGGGTTGATTCATGCCCCTGGGTGCCCTCTGTCGCCCCCCCCCCAATCCCCCTCCTTCACCCCCTCTCTCCTTCTTCTCCGTCGAAGGCTCGCTCATAGATCCTCCGCCATCACCTCGACACGCAGCACGAACGCGGCGGGGCGCCGACTCCTTGTTCTCCTGTCAGACGGTGCAGAGGAAGAGCAGGCCGCAATCGCCGGCCCTGCTTGGACTTCAAATAAAGGGACGGAGAGTCGACCTGCCGCGGGGGAGGGGGGGGGTGACGTCATGACGACCGGCGTCGGCCCGCTTTCTTTATTTTTCCCGGCGTTTCCTAGGAAACGGCAGAAAACGCCCTCGGCGGCGTTGGAGTTTAAATCCAGAATCCTCAATTTATTTTTTCCGCCCAGTTTTTTCTTTTCAAACGTCGAATGTTTCACTGAATCTTTTGACACGTCAGATAGATAGATAGATAGATAGATAGATAGATAGATAGATAGATAGATAGATAGATAGATAGATAGATAGATAGATAGATAGATAGATAGATAGATAGATAGATAGATAGATGGATGGACGAATAAATGGATGAAAAAAAATAATGAATCAATGAATGAATCAATGAATGAATCAATGAATGAATGAATCATCATTGGGATTAGAGTTATATGGATCCATGGATGAATCGATAGATAGATAGATAGATAGATAGATAGATAGATAGATAGATAGATAGATAGATAGATAGATAGATAGATAGATAGATGGATGGACGAATAAATGGATGAAAAAAAATAATGAATCAATGAATGAATGAATCATCATTGGGATTAGAGTTATATGGATCCGTGGATGAATCGATAGATAGATAGATAGATAGATAGATAGATAGATAGATAGATAGATAGATAGATAGATAGATAGATAGATAGATAGATAGATAGATAGATAGATAGATAGATAGATAGATAGATAGATAGATAGATAGATAGATAGATGGATGGACGAATAAATGGATGAAAAAAAATAATGAATCAATGAATGAATCAATGAATGAATGAATCATCATTGGGATTAGAGTTATATGGATCCATGGATGAATCAATAGATAGATAGATAGATAGATAGATAGATAGATAGATAGATAGATAGATAGATAGATAGATAGATAGATGCCAGAGCCGGACCCCAACCGTCACCTGTTAATCACAAGGGCCATCGAGCGACATCCCAGCCGTTGATGAACCTGTTTTTGGACGGTTCGAGAACCCGGAAAGAGCAGGAGAACATGGAGAACCCACACATAGAGAGCCAAGTCATGGTGCGTTCAGGGTCTGTCCATGTTGTGTTTATGATCTGTTCATGGTGCTTTCAGGGTCTGTCCACTGTGCGTTCATGCTGCGTGTATGATTTGTACAATACATGTCCATGTCGTGTTGAAGGTGTGTTTTGGTGCACTTAGCATGTGTGTGTGTGTGTAGATGGACAGATGTGTGTGTTTTATGTTCAGCGTCAGTTCGTAATTTTACGTGTGTTCGTGGTGCGTTCAAGGTCTTACATGGTGTGTTCAGGGTCTATGTATTATGTATGCATGATGTGTTTGTGTATGATCATTGAGGCTTCAGGCTCTGTTCATGGTGCGTTCAGGGTCTGTCCACGGTGTGTTTATGATCCGTTCATGACGTGTTCAGGGTTTGTTTATGGTCCATTTATGATGCATGTATGCTCATAGCGTGTTCACGGTATGTTTATGGTGTCTCATGTTGTTTTCAGGGTCGGTAATTCGTATGTCCAGGATGTGTTTATGATCGGTTCACGGTGTGTTCGGGGTCCGTTCATTGTATTTTTCAGGGTTTGTTTAGGATTCGTTGGCCGTTTGTGTATTATCCGTCCCGGGCATGTCCATGGCGCGTTCAGGGTCTGTCCTGTGTGTGTTCATGGTTTGTATTAATTTGTAATCATTATCATTCTTACCTTTAATTTTGTGATACATACACATATGCATCGACAAATATATTATCCATGCATTAAATATACAGTTTAGATACATTTTGAAAAAAGATCACAATATCTGATCAAATCAATTCATCTGTCTCTCCCTCAGATGCGCACACCTGTGCAAAAACACACACACATTCAAGCACACACACACACACACACACACACACACACACACACACACACACACACACACACACACACAGTTCCCGAGCCCAGAGCGAAGCTACAGTTTAACACCTCCGAAACTGGCGGGAGCGTTTTAATTTTTTTTTGTTTTGTTTTGTTTTCCGCGGGACATTGAACGCCTCACCAATACCTGGGCCAGAATCGTCCGCCTCCCGGGCCCCTCGCCCCGGACGGCTCGACGCAGAGGGAGGCGACCCAAGACCCCCCATCCCCATCCTGCGAACCGTGATCTCACGTGCGGAGGCGAGAAAAAACCGACCCCTAACCGCGGAACGGCTCCAACGTCCACTTAGCGCGTGTTCAAAAAGCAATCACTGAGGCGCTAACGAGTCCAGGGACGCGTTGAGAACGAATAGTCGGCATCATCGGGAGGGGCCGTATCTTCTCCGTCCAGGAAAACGTCTCCTTCGACATCTGGCGCCGACGGTGAATATTAATGGCGCTCGCTGAAAGCAACATGACGGCAGTAACGCAGTGGAAATTTGCTAAATTCTCTCCCCGGGCTGTTTGGCGGCGGGCAGGTGGTCACTCTCAGCCTGATGGGTTCCAGAGATTCCTCAAGCCTCCCCCACCCCCACCCCGAGGAACGGCGGGGCGCCTCCGATCCGAAGCGGCGGGGTCCCATCCGCAACTGTCGTCACCGTAACTTCGCTTTTGGCGCGGGGGGGGTGGGGTAAAAAAAAAAAAGAAAAGGGCAAATTAGCGCTGAGTGGTGGAGAATTCACCCGTTGATGTAATAATTTGACGCGAGCAGCTGTTTGCACTTGTAAACATCATGTCGTGATTAGAGACGTCGAGCGGGGCTGCAACGTTATATCCCCGGACCTTTCGGCCGCAAAAGAGCTCAACAACCAGCGCCGTTAACGCTTTCGCCACCGGGGCCGCCGCTTCTTCTTCAAACGCCTGGGAAATTTCCCGATTTGGTTCTAATGATATCCTTTATTAGCCTCCATTAGCCGCGACAAGGGCTAATACCCGGGGAAGGTCTCTGGCCTCAGGAGGCCGCAAAAGATTGAATCGTCACGTGATTTTCGGACTTGGCTAATAAAACCCGGTACTTTTTTGCGAGCGGACATATATCTTCAGCGAACAAGGGAGATGTGCAAAACTGCGGTAACTGTAAGAGGGATGAAGTTGATGAGCCATGTAATGAAGTTATGGGAAAAAGTAGTGGAAACTAGACTGAGAGCAAAAGCGAGCATTTGTGAGCAGCAGTGTGGTTTCATGCCAAGAAGGAATACTACGAATGTAGCATTTGATTTGAGAATATTGAGGGAGAAAGTCAGAGAAGGTCAGAGGGAGCTGCAATGTGCGTTCGTAGATCCAAAAAAGCATATGACTCGGTGCGGAGAGAGGAACTGTGGGTGTTTGAGGAAGTCTGGAGTGGCAGAAAAGTATGTTAGACGGGTGCAGGACATGTATGCCAGCTGTGCGACAGCGGTGAAGTGTGCTGTAAGTGTGACAGACAAGTTCAAGGTAGAGGTGGACTTCATCGGGGATCAGGTCTCAGCCCCTTCTTGTTTGCAGTGGTGATGGACAGGGTGACAGTTGAGGTTAGACAGGATTCTCCATTGAGCACGATGTTTGTAGATGACATTGGGATCTGTCGTGAGAGCAGGGAACGGGCAGAGGAACATCTGGAGGATATTAAGTACTTCAGTAGTTCAGAACAGTGGAGAAGAAGCGAAGAAATGTGCGGTAGCAGGTCGGATCGAGCGGAGAAAAGTGTAGAGGGTGACAAAAGAGTTGTAACCAGAATAAAAGGAAAGGTGTGGAGGATGAAGTTGCGACCAGCGATGCCGGACGGTTTCGAAACACTGAGGAGAAGACAGGAAGCAGAGCTCGAGGCAGCAGAGACGAAGATACTGAGGTTCTCTTTGGAGGGAGTGACAAGGATGGATAGGATCAGGAATGAGTCCATCAAGGGGACAACACATGTTCTGGAGATAAAGTCAGACGGAGACAGAGGAGGGAGAGTGAAGACCTGGGTAGAAGGAGGTTGATGAGGATGGAACTGCCAGGCAGGAGGCCGAGAGGAAGCCTGAGGAGGAGATTTATGGATGGAGTGGAAGAGGACATAAATTTAGTTGGTGTGAAAGAAGAGGCTTCACAGAACTGGGTAAAAGGGAGGTGATTGGCTGTGGCGACCCCTGATGGGAAAGAAGAAGACATATCTTCAGCATGTGATGGACAGATAGATAGATAGATAGATAGATAGATAGATAGATAGATAGATAGATAGATAGATAGATAGATAGATAGATAGATAGATAGATCACAATATCCATGGTGCGTTCAAGGTCTGTGTGTACAATCTGTTCATGGTGTGTTCGGGTCCTGTTATTTTGCATTCAGGGTCTGTCCATGTTGTGTTTAAGGTGTGTTTAGGTGCACTCAGGGTCTGTCCCTGGTGTGTTCAGGGCCCATTGTTTGTTCATGCTGAGTGTATGATTTGTACATTACATGTTCATGATGTGTTCAAGGTCTGTTCTTGTTGTGTTTCAGGTGTGTTTATATCACATATCTTCAGCATAGTTTTGCTCATTCATTCTTCCATACTCTGGGTCACAGGATGCCAGAGCCGATCCCAACCGTCACCTGTTAATCACAAGGGCCATCGAGCGACATCCCAGCCGTTGATGAACCCGTTTTCGGACGTTGGGAGAACCTGGAAAGAGCAGGAGAACATGGAGAGCCCACACAGAGAGAACCAAGTCGGAACGGAACCGGGAACCTCCAAAGTCTGATTTCTTTTCCAGTCAACATCTGAAATCAGGTGCAGAACCAGCCTCCACCACGACACTGTGGTCTCTACTGACGACGTCCCGCCTTCATCCATCTCATCGCCTTCCTCTTCATCGCCGCCCGGCTGCAGGTCCTCGCCCGCATTGCCTTTCCCCCCCGCATTTCCATATCAGATGTTCTAATGTTGAACAACCCCCCCCCCGCCCCAGCGGGACGCCGGCAGGGATAGATGTAATCCCTCCTGTGTTTGAATATGCTTTACAAAGGCAAAGCATACCGTGCGCACCTGCTTCTCAGTTAGCCTCGTGCAAACAGCCCCAACCCACCCACCGGCCCTGCCTTATCTCCAAACCCACAAAGTGGACGTGAAGGGAACACCGCCGCCACCGCCGCTGCCGCTGCCGCCGCCGCCGCCACGGGGTCGTATTCACACATGTTTGACATGTTTCCACCCTGGTTATTCTTTATAGGGAGAAGCTGGATTTGCCTCAAAAGCATGCAGTCAACTGAAGGGATGATGTTTGAAAAATAAAAAAAAGAAAAAAGATTTAGTTCTCATTTTTAGCGCTTCTGTGTCACTGCAAGATGGCCCCGAGTTCAGGTTTGCATTGCATGTTGTCCCTGCGTCTGCGAGGGCTCCCCTCCGTGTTTCCTCCCATAGTCCAAAAACATACCGTCATTGGAGACCCTAAACTTGTATGTCTCAATATGTGGTCCCGTGATCAACTGTCAATGACGGTCCAAGATAAGCATGACATATGTAATAAATGAATTATTTTCAGCATTAATATGGGGTTAAAGTTAGGGTTCCTCAACCTCTGTTCTCATGTTGGTGCATTTCTTGGAACTTCCTGGTCAAATCTTTGCAACATAGTCTGCTTTTTCCGGTTCAGCTTGGACAAAATGAAGTTGCTTGATTTGAACAGATTAACCGATTCGGACGTTGTTGGCGGGGTAAGCAAATAATCAATGTGTAGGATACCTACTGCGATTCGATGTCCTTGTCGGGTCAAGACTCCGTCTTGAGTCGTGTTTAGAAATCCATTTCCTTCCCGATCATCGCACCTGTTTGCCCGTCTCGACGAGAACAGCGTTTGCGGCTCCTGAAAACCGAAGGATACAGATACGTGCCCCGGAGCAGAAAGATTTGAAGACGCCTTCCAGGATCTTCTTGCGTAAACTAGGTCAAAGCCAAAGGCATTGCGCAGGTAATCAGGCGGAGACATGAGCCACTTTCAGATGAGAAAGTTCCAACTGAGAAACGTCCGGCTCAAAATTTCTTTCCGGAACAACCCTCTTCCGGGGAAAACTTTGAGTTTTACATCCGCACAAGCAGTAAGGGATCACTGTCTTACGATGAAGAGAACGACATGGACAGTGAAGCTGCCACGGCATTCATGTTCTTCATGGCTGGAAAGATAGCAATGGACTAATAGATAGGTTGAAGTGTTTTTATTTTCACCCTGCACAGCTGAAGAACCCTACCATTAGCTACTGTAGTTTGGCCATAAAATCTACTGCGAGCCCTGGAAACCGAGCCAGAAGAGCTTGGACCTCTCTGATCGCTTCAGCCATTTCTAGGTGGTTCCGTCCATTTTGTAACAAGAAAACAACTGACCCTTGAGCACGACACGATTTAAAAAAAGGCGAACCCTAGTCCGCAAGACGTATCTGGTAATGGGCATGGCTTATAAGTGCCACCAGAGTAGGAGCTTAAATGGTTCGAAGAGCTGAGGTCAGTGGTTTCTGGTTCCTATGCTGCCCCAGTGAAAGATGGCCCAGTTCCTGCAAAGGTATTTGGAACTCTAAAAAGTTCGGACATGGGTAACACAGACAGGTTATGCACTTGCGAAGAGCTGGCAGTGAGCATTTGGGAAGCAGGGCGTTTTAGTACACAAGGACTGTCAACGAGAGATAGGAAACAGGTGTGCAGCAGCACACCTGGGCAAACTCTCCGACCTGAAAGGAGAGGCGAACACAGGGAGACGGGAACGAGGCCAGGGACGCGGCGACCAGGTCGCCTGCTTGTTTCTGCAAAAATCACGAGCAGGTGTTCTCGGGGAGTCCGCGGCTCTCCGATCAGAAGGTTTCCGGTATGATCCCTGGCTCCTCCCATCTGCATGCTGAAGTTCAAATATAGTGAACATCCAGTTGCTCCCGATGGTCCTGATAGTGTGTGAATGGGATGTAATCAAGTGTAAAGCGCTGCGATGAAAGCCCGATGTAAGTGGGGACCATTTTCCTCATTGTGGAAGGAGGCCTTCTCTCCTTCAGTCCCGCAAAAGGTTCAGCTGTGTCCTTTGCTTTTCCAGGGGACGACAAACGGGAGTTTTCTCCTATTTTTCCGTTTTTTTCCTTGCATTTATCGAATGCGAGGCGTGTAAAATTTTTATGAGCGCGGGTTTGATTCGTAGCCGCCCGCAACCTCGGACCATTAAGGCAGATGAAAAAGTCATGACGACGGGAAACTAATAAAGACAAACAAGAGGAGACGGAGGAGTACCGTCTGAGTGCTGATCTTTGCTCCCGCCCGCTGAATCCCAGCTCTGCCGGGAAGGAGACACTCCAAGGTAAGACGTCTTTACAGTTCGGGTGGAGCTTCATAAAGAACCAGCCCCAAATGAAATTCTCATTTTCCCGTGGATATTTGCGCTGACCCGAGGTCTCTCCAGTCATGTGTGTGCTTTCCACTCGAGCCTACAAGTCGCGCTGCCCTTTTCTTATTATCATCCACATTGACTCGCTGCACTCACAGAAATATTAATATTTGATGGGGAACAGTTGGAGAAACAGACGGCGCGGACCCTTCAGCTCCGGAGATTCTTGCTCCTCCACTGGCGATGCCGGTGGTTCCAGAGGATCCGGCTGGAGGAGGCGGTGAACGCTGAACTCAAGAGGGAGGTCGGGCACCTGAAAGAAAGACCTGATATGGATCTGATGGAGGCGGACGCACGGGTGAGCAGTATCGGATATCGATAAGAGGATTAATCTGCTCGGAGAAGAAATGAGAATGACAATGGAGATGTCGCGCCGTCATGGCAAATCCAATATCAAGTGAGCGACGAGGCCTCGCTATGCCATCTTCTAAGACTGTAGATTCATGACAAGGCTTTCAAAAGCACTGACACTCTCTTCAGGGGGTCACCACAGCCAGCCATTTTCCTTCATCTTGCTCTGTCCTCTGCATCCCCTTCTCTCACATTAACTAAATTCATGTCCTCTTTTTACTCCATCCATAAATCTCCTCTCAGTTCCAGCCTCAGCATCTTTCTACCCAGGGCTTCACCATCCCTCCTCTGCACATGTCCGGACCATCACAGTCCGACTTGATCTCGGAAACATCTGACATGTGTTGTCCTTCTGATGGACTAATTCCCGATCCTATCCATCCTCCTCACTCCCGAAGAGTACCTTCACATCCGCATCTTGTCTACATCCAGCTCTGCTTCCTGTCTTTTCCCCGGTGCCACTGCCTCCAAAAGATACAACTTCACCTCTTCTACAACTTTCTTTTCATTCTGGCTGATACTCTTATCATCTGGACAGTTTTCTCCACCTGTTTCAAACTGCTAGAACCCGTTTCTTCACCTCTTTTCCACACTCTCCATTGCCCTGGACTGTTGACCCTAAGTACTCAAAATCCTCCACCCCCTGTGGCTTCACCATCCCACTCGGGTCCCTCTCATTCACAAACATGTGTCCTGCCTTTCTGCAGACAATCTTCATTCCTTCCCTTTCCAGATCACACCTCCACCTGTCTAGATTTTCCTCTTCCTGTTCCCTCCTCTCACGACAGATCACAATGTCATCTACAAACCCCACGGTTCATGGAGACTCCTGTCTAACCTCATCTGTCAGCCTGTCCATCACCACTGCAACCAGGGGCTCAGAGCTGACCCCGTTATGAAGTCCTACCACTATCTTGAACTTCTCTGTCACACCTCCATGACACCGCACAGCTGGCATACATGTCCTGCACCCGTCTAACATACTTCTCCGTCACTCCGGACTTCCTGATACAGTACCGCAGTTCTTCTCCCGGCACCCTGTCATACGCTTTTCCTAGATCGGGAATGCCAAAGTGCAGCTCCATCTGACCTTCTCTATCAACATTCTTCAAAACAAATGCTGCATCTGTAGAGCTTTCTTGGCATGAAACCATACAGCTGCTAACAAATGCTCTATTCTGCTCCCAGTCTAGTTTCCACTACTCTTTCCCACAACTTCATTATATGGCTCATCAACTCCATCCTCCATACAGTTACCGCCATCCCGCGTATCTGCCTTGTTCGCTGAAGATATATGTCTACTCTCATAAAAGGGTATGCTTTTAATGGCCAAGTCCAACATCACGTGACAATTCAATCCTTGAAAGCGTCTCTCCATATTTATTGATTTATTGATCGGGTGGGCTTCTCCCGGAGACATCTTCCCCAGGTATTAGCCCGTGTCGTGGCTAATGGAGGCTAATAAAGGGTCAGGCTATTAATGGAACCGGATATTCACAAAGATGTTTTCCGTAAAAAAAAGAAGCAAAATGGAAAATTGTTTAAGCCAGTGTTAAATGCTCGGGCGAGGTACGTGGAAACGCCAAATTATTTTGGCGAAAATCATAAAACGGCCCAGCAAAACAAACCGATGTCCGAGGAAAGTGTCCAATATTTATTCATTTATTCATATGTCCCAAAGTGAGGGCGGGGAGGTGTGAGCTGGGATTTGAAGCAAATGGCTAATACTGCCAACGCTAGGCCACAGGAGAGTGGCAAGAAAATGACAGAGTCCTAACCTGGAAATTGTGTGTGTGCGCATTTGTGTCTGTGCGTGACGCCAACAGCAGCGGTGACGACCAGTTTCCCCTCCACTTCCATCCGTCACTTCGCAAGGGGGTCGAACTGCAGCAGGGCAACCTGTGCCAAGTATTTTGTTGTTGTTTTTTTCACAAAAGCCACAGCTTTTAGCAGCAAGTTGAAGAGGATTGTCGAAATCTTCTCATCGTGGCAACTCGACTTGAATTTCTTCACTTGTAGACGTTTTCAGCCCCTTCATCCAAGAGGCTTCTTCAGCTCTAATGACCTGTAGGGAGTTTCTGAATGTAACTGCCAGGGTTCGGAGCGGGTCTGGGATATGGTGTTTTGTTATGTAAATGGAAGAAACAAGATCTGAGGGGGTCGTTATGCTAATACGGGTGTCATTTGTTGGGGGCGAAAGAGCAACTTTTGGGGATTACCTGGATTGAAATGGGAAAAGGTAAAGCTAGACAAATGGGTGAAACCTGTTGGATTCCTTGAAGTGAAGCTCATGTGGAAAGTACCGAGTGCTGGTTGTGGCGTTGGATCTTTCCTGGTTGTTTGGAGGGTGCAGATGTGGAAATATTTATTTTATTTAACGGAAACAGGTCATTAGAACTGAAGGAGCCTCTCGGATGAAGGGGCGAAACGTCTTCAAGTGAAGAGATTCAAGTCCAGTCGCCACGACGGGGAGACAAGAATTCACCGCGACCCGGATGACTGAGAACCTCCAGAGAGATTAAGGGGATTATAAGGAAACGTTGTCTCCGCAGATGCGCGGCTTTTGACGGACGTCCTCGCAGGCGAAGGCGTCCGCGCAGAGGCGGGGGGGCGGCTGTGGTATCTAATACCAGCGCCGCCGTCGGCATTAGATGCTCTGAGACCCCTGAGCAAATCCCTCGGATTGGCCGAGGGAATCGTGAATCCAAGCCCCCGGGTTTCGGGGGCTTTGCGGTTGAAGGGCCGGGGGGCGAAAAAAAAAAAAAATTGGGGTGGTGGTGGTGGTGGGGGGGGGTTCTCCTGTCCGTCAATGTTAAGGAACCCCCCCCCCCCCCCAAACCCGAATGCTGGGGGCCGCCCGGGATTTATTTTCAAAAAAAGGGCTTCCGCCAAAAAGGCCTTG
>CAAKHD010011092.1:21111-32657 GCA_901007705.1 Fistularia tabacaria | reverse complement strand
GGGGAGGGGGGGGAAGCTGTTCGTTTGAGTGTTAGCTATGTTAGGGGGTGGGGGTGGTCGGGTGGTGGGGTGGGGTTTTTGTGGTGTCTTTGTGTGTGTGTGTGGGGGGGGGGGGGCAGCTAATTTTTTTGCACTGCGTATTTGCAAGATAAACCCGTGTTGTTCCACCGAGGGCAAGTAATCAACCGATGCCCCCACCAGCACCGATTCTCCCCCGCAATCTCCTCCATCGGTAAATTACACCGTCCTATCCGGGCGGCGGGTGTTACACCTTCTCCAACGTCTGGGAGGTGTGTGTGTGTGTGGGGGGGGGATCATCTGTTTCTCTTTTCCTTTTGCATGTTTTCACGCCAGGCATCAAGGAAAGCTGTATATCTCTTTTTGGTGTAGTAAATTAGCAAGGGGGTTTGAAACAGCGAGGCGGCTGCAGGGTGAGGCGCTCGCGTGTGCGGGGAGGGGAGAGAAAAAACGCGAGATGTGTGATTAATATTTCACTAGCTCGTGTATTTCAATGCAGTATTGAGCGTACTTATGCGGGAAGTTGGTGTTTTTAGTTGTTTTTTTTTCCCCCACGTAAGCGCAGTACATCTCTTTTAAGTACCTTTTTTCCATTAACTCAGCGATACGATCGGCGAAGTTCTCCGTTTCCGAGGCGGTCGGGAGCTGCGGTACTATCATGACTGTTGCGTAACCCTTCCTCACCCGCCATGATGGTTTGATTTCTTTTTTTTTTTCTTTTTTTTTTTCAAAATCAGAACTTGAAAGGTCGTCTTTTGCGGTCGTTCTGACAGCTCGGCTCATGGCAGAGCTGCCCGCTCTGCTGCTGTGCAGGCGTGTGTTTGCCATCGCAATGAAAGACATTGTAGCGCCGCGGCAGGGGAGCGACGAGTGAAGGCGCCGGAGGGACCAAAATGAGGACCGGTCCCCCCCAAGCGACCCCCCCTGACCCGCCCTCCCACCCTCTGGGAACCGACGTCCCGGAGGCCGGGCCTCCCCCAGCCCGGCCGCTGACAGACATCCAGGTGGTGGACCGCGATGGACCGAGGGCTCATTAGCAGATGGACCCCCGGCCCTTGAAGGTGACGGGGTTGGGGTGAGATTTGGCACAGCTGAAGAGGGCGAGAGGGGCTTTCGTCATCGACGTGACGGCCCCAAGTGCTCCACCCGCCTCGACCCCCTGAGACCAGCACTACAGAAAGAAATACAGATGGGCACTTACTCGTTTTTCACCACGTGACGTTTAAAAAACCACCAGTGACACCGAATGGAATCCTTACTCCATTGCTTATGTTACAGAGGTTGGACTACAACTGTTATCCCCTGGACGGGTTAGGAGGAGACCAACAACGGGGTGGTCCTCTCAACGTCCTTTGACCGCTAACATCTCGTCAGGTGACAGACTAGCTAAATTAAGTGAATCTTTTTGACTCTCGGATGGTTACCGGAGCAAAGTGATGGAAAATGTGACAACTTTCGTCTGCGTCTGCGTTTTTCCTGCGTGATTCCCGTACGTTTACGGGGTGCTCTTGGATGTGTAGGCAAGAGGAGCAGTGCCGGCAGAAGCAGTAAGGGGCAGTGTGGCGCGGTATGCTCAGGCTACGCAACATGCTGTACGTTATAACCAGCTCCTCCATCGTTGCCATGTTTTGTTTTCTGCGGAAAAATGGAACGCGGAAGTGAACTCTGCCCTTCCCTCCAGTGCGTGTATCGCTTGACAAAAGTGGCGCCGTACAGCACGCGTGCGAAGTACATGGGCAGTGACTTTGGAAACAGATGTACCATGTTCCTATGTCGCATCAACGTAAATGTGCGGCTGTGGCTCGGTCGGCAGTGCGGGTGTCCTTTTGGGTTGGGGTTCGATTCCTCCTCCTGTCTGAATGCCGCAATGCCCTTGGGAAAGACACTGAAACCCCTGTTGCTCCCGATGGCCTCCTTAGCACCTCCCATGGTAACTCTACCTCCATCTGTGTGGGGCTGGATGGGTGAGTGCAGTCCAACGTAGAGCCCTTTTAAGCCGTGAGGAGTGAAAGGGCTTTAATTGCGCAGAACATTTACCATTACAGGCCTGTGCATCCTCCGCAAGAGGCAAGAAATGTTCTTTTTTGTTTTTCGAGGTGGCAAGAACTAGAACAAAGTTGCGCTCCGGCCGTGACATTTTCATACTTTGCGAATAACTCTGGGGGCAGAACTCCTGAGAAGTCCTCATAGGCCCCTCCCACATGCGCCGTATGCCGAGCATCGCGCGAACTTTCGAGGGTGAAACTATCATGTTGGTGATGTTGCGTCATTCAGATCTCGAAGGAAGACTCTTGACAATTGAGTCCGTCAGTTTTCAGGCACAAGTACAATCATGCATGCATTGTTGGTTCTCAACCAGCCACCTGCCAGGACGCAATCCCGGACGTCTAGCAGAGAAGCACCCTTGTCTGCGATCTCGATTGGTTCTTGATCATCTGACTTGGCGTTGTTGCCTTTTTGTTCAACAAAGCAACACTAGCTTCCTTCGAGGGCCCTGCCGGGTGCGTCTTCCTGCTATGTGTACCTGTTTTGATACGTCAGGAGAAGATAATTATCCGGGTGTGATCATGTCTGTTCCCCTGTTTGTAAGGTTCTGTTCCTCGGCTAAACTGTCTGCTTGAGCGTGCGCAGCTTTTTTGTTCACCATATTGTTCGCGTTAGCGTCTGCTTATTTTAATCATTCCCCAACAGTGGTCGTTCCGAGGCATTTGACGTGAGCATCGAGCTGCGACAGTTTCCTCCCGCCGCTCTTCATCGATACGCGCCATTTGGCCTTTCTCGAACTTGTCGCGACAGCATCGCCAACTTTAGCGGCAGATGCTCTTCACGGTGTACAATGTTTGGCCACCTTTTTTCATATCCGCCTTATTAGATGTGTTACGTAGCTTTTCATACGCCCTCATCGCCTCGGTTCGCTGATCCTCAAAACTTCCCACCGCCGTACGACCTTCCCACACAGGCAGCTGCTATCCCACATTAACCGCACCCACTTCCCGATCTCTAACCAATCACACGTCGGTGCTGGATGAGATGACGAGTCGAAACACCCGCGAGGACAGGGTGACGTCATTTATTCCTTGCAGCTCTGGGAGCGAGAACAAAGGATGGAGGAGGTTGTAGAAGCCTTTAATTTCCTGGAGGTTGAGAGAATCACAAGTTCATTCGTTCCCTGTACCACTTATCATGCAATCCGGGTTGCGAGGCAGGGTTCACCCTGGACTGGGCGCCGGTCGATCACGGGGCCACTGAACTGATCCCTCTTTGAGTCCGGTTACTGAAGCCAAACGTGAAATGCCGTGTTTCGGTCACTCAGCTACCCATCTGTGGACCCCAAATCAGACGCCGCATGTGTATTTCACGTATGAAATTAGCATACTGTTTGTGGAGTCTGTTATTTTCCATAAAGTCATCTTGTTCAGTCTGTTTCTAGATCAATAGTGTGGGGCCGGATCCTCTCTCACTGGCACAAAGTTGATCAAATTCATAACTCTACAAAGACGGGAGCGTTGCTTTAAGTCCCCGGACAATGAGGGGAAAATGTACTTCATATGCGACTAAATCCAATTTCCAGACCTTCGCCGACTCACTTTTAAAGTCGGCGTTATACATTCCCGAAATGTATTCGCGGGCACACGGTGGAGCCGAGCTCACCCCGGTGTTCACCGGCAAGTTCGTGCGTCGAACGAGCGGCGGGAGGAGGAGGAAGTAAATAGAGCTCGGCTGCTGACGGCCAAACACCCCGCCCTTCTCCAAATGTTCCCCGGCACTAACTACTCAGGAAACATCCCCCGGAGGTTGCGAACTTTATGCACCTTCAGAGGTACAAGTATGCTCCGCGCACACAAGAGTGCACTGAAGGACTCTGGGCCATATAGGGTTTAAAGATGGTATTATTTTCCTTAAATATATTATTGTGTAAATAAATCCTTCGGCTAATTCCCCCTTGCAGACCTGAAGTACACACAGCTGGAGCCCTCATTACGTCCGTCCGCGGCGAAGCCGGCTGCCGAGCGGCGAAGGGGTCACCGCGGCTCCAGTCAACGTAAACATGTTTGACAGCAGCACCTCCCGTCGGTAAAACGATACTGGAAACAAGGTGCGTCCCTGAGCGGGGCCCCAAATCTCCCCCCGCGAGCGGGGGGCCGTCTTTTCGCACCCGCGGGCCACGAACGCCTGAGCTCTTCCGCGAGACGGCCCCCCCGGCCCCCGGGGGTCAGGCCTCGCGGGGGTGAGATTGCCGATTTGGTTCACTCGCCTGGGCGATTAAACCGCCCCTCCGCCGCGAGGGAGCTGACCCGGGGAGCCTCGGGGTCGGGGCTAAGGTGCAAATCCCTGCCGGTGGAGGCCGTCTGAAACACCTCTGACTTCCTGATCGGACAGCCGGCGGTAAACATGGCGCTGAGAGCCGGCTGACGGGCGGGCGGGGCAGCGATCGGTTAACCGTCAGTCAAAATAAGAGAAAACAGAAAGGACAAGTTCGGGGCGAAGCGTCGACCTCTCCAAGATACCTCACCTGATTTTTGGACTACAAGTTTACTCGTTTTCAGATACCGCATGGTTGCCGTGACGACGCGGAGATGAGAACAGATTCCGCCACCGGAGAAGCGCCCGTGAGGGATTCACCATAATTTCCGGACTATTCGCCGCTGCTTTTTTCACATGCTTTGAACACTGCGGCTTGAACAATGACGCGGCTAATTTATGGATACAAATATTTAGCCTGGCCGCTACGAAACCGATGAAATGTGACATTGAGAGCGACGGCTAAAGAGAGACTAAGGAAGTGGAGGAATGCTGAGGCGGTTTGATTCTGACAATGAAGAGGACGACTTGAGTGGTTTTCGTGCGCAGGATATAATTGAAAATAGCGAGCAGTGACTATTTTCTGCTAGGCTCCTGTCATTTTTTATTTTTTTAAAACCAGACGTGTTACAGGCACTGTTCGGAAAAAAAAAAAAAAACATTTATGGAACATGTTTAATTAAGTAGAAAAAAATCTTTCTTTGTAACTTATTTCTGTGTAAATAGCTCATGTTACAAATGGACAGGTGTGGCTAAAATATGAATGTTTGTTTTTTTGTTTGTTTTTTTTTATTTCATGGGCTTATATTCAGTCGCATCCAATGACGAGCCCAGCGGTCAGTGGCCACCATCTTCACAATTTAGGGTCCCTGATGAATCTGTTTTTGGACTGTGGGAAACTGGAGAACCCCGAGGAACCCCATGGCAGACACGATCAGAACGTGGAGTCAGGGACCTTCTTTGCTGTGAAGCAGAAGCGCTAACCACTGCGCCACCACCTGGCATCTTTTCCCAGTCCCTCCTGGGACGGTTTCCGCTCCGTCGCGAGCCGTAAACCTCGTCTCAGAGGGTTTTTTAATGGTGACGCGACATTTAAATGACTTGTCAAAATAAAAAATAAAAAATTTGGCCAGCGTGATGAAGGACGTTCGTGGCGCTGCAAAGATGCGATCCACTCTCCCAAATTAACCTTTCAGGCGTGTTGCCACAGCGATAATCTTGTCAGCAAAGCAAACATGCAGAGAACGGTACGCCGCCGCGGCCGTGGGGTGCGTTTCATTATCGGCCGCGGAGCCAGAGGTCCATCCGTCGGACAACATTTAAAAAAAAAAAAAAAAAAAAAAGCACTTTTATAGCACTTTGTTCGGACACAGAACAAAACGCCACTTCATTCTGCCTCTAATTACGCTAATGGAAGTCGCTTTGTGGACCTCGCCGCTTTTTAAAACCTCCGGGCTAAAAAAGGAGGACGAGGCCCCTGCGCTGAAGGCCCCATTGTGCCGCTAAGCCCTGAGCTCAGACTGCCAGGGGGGGGGGGGGGTGAAGGGGTCCGACGGCACCAGCTG
Organism: Fistularia tabacaria; assembly: GCA_901007705.1. Classification (NCBI taxonomy): domain Eukaryota; kingdom Metazoa; phylum Chordata; class Actinopteri; order Syngnathiformes; family Fistulariidae; genus Fistularia; species Fistularia tabacaria. The sequence goes on along the minus strand of CAAKHD010011092.1, from coordinate 26,772 downwards.
CAATTAGTTTTTTTAGCTACGCCGCCGCCGCCACTGTCGCTGCCGCGCCTCTCCGTTCTCACCAGAGGGGGGCGCACGTCCGGAAACGGATCCCCGCCCTAAGCGCTGACACTGTGTGACTAAATTGGACAAGGGGGAGTCGTCCCATGTGTGTGTGTGTGTGCGTGTGTGTGTGTGTGTGTGTGTGTGTGTGTGTGTGTGTGTGGGCTTATTAAGAAGACAGGAGCATAGGGGAGGGCGGCCAGCCGAAGACCGGCAACCCTGTCGCCCGGAATTAAAGGTCGTCCAGCTCTGCGGGGCTGCTGAGAATCCCCGGCGAGTTTTGGGGGAGAAAATCCACAAAAGAAAAAAAAAAAAAAACACACACACAAGAAATTGAAATTCTTAAAAAGTTCCTGGACTTCACGACGGCCCTTGAGGTTTTCGTAAAAATCGGGAAAAAAAATGTCCAAACTCTCCCCCAAAAAAAGAATAGATAGAGGATGTAAATAAATGCGGATGCCAGGATGGAAACCGTAGTTTCAGAGCGAGAAGGTTCCTGGCTCCATTCCGATGGAGGGCCTTTCTGTGTGGAGCCTCCGTGTTCTCCCCGTGTCTGACGGCCGGTCCAGGGCGGGCTGGGCGCCAGGGACCCCCCGAAGGATAAGCGGTATAGATAATGAATGAATATTTATCTCTGTTTTTGTTGTTATAGTATGGCAAGTCTGTTATTCTACTACACTAAAACTGCAATTTCAGAATGTCCTTCCTCCTTGTTTGTTGAACCCGAACCGGCAGGGAACGGGAACCTGCCTCCGATTTACATTTCCTCCTCTTGCGGCGTATTTAAAAAAAAAAAAAATTTGCATAAATATTCGCTTTGACTGAGACAAGAAACTCGGGCCGGGGAGACTAAATTGGACAAGGGGGAGTCGTGTACAGTAGGTGATATAAAAAAGAGAGAGAGAGAGAGAAGCCTAATTAAGAAGACGGGAAGATCGGAGCAGCGAGGCCAGAAGTTTGACTCTCCCGAGCCTTCCGGTGCTGAGGAAGAATTTCCTTGTATCCCTTCTGAAAATCTTTGAAAGCCCCCAAACCGCCTCAATGTCTGAACCCGTATCAGCTTCAACTGACCGAGTATGTTCACACATACTTGTATCATGTCCGCTATTAGCATGTTACTGTTAGCGCTACTGTTGCAGCCCTCATCCCCGGCCCGGTTTCTATCACACTCTTTGCCCCTGTCTCTTTCTACCCCAAACCGGTCGAGATCGGATCCGTCAGAAGTTTCCGCGCCGGTAAGTTGACTGCATGCAAGGGATTTGGCTCCAGATCACGGTTACCCCTCGTACTGACGTGAAGGTAAACGATGACTGGACAAGAACGTCGTAAACAATACGGGATTGATAGTGCAAATTCTGTAATGCGGTGCAAAAACGAGGTAAGTACATAAATCAAATTTTCAATCAAGTCATAATCAGGCACAGATGTTGTCATTAGTGCGTGACAAGTTGAATAAGGGGCTGTAGGGATTTCTATGTTTCGCAGGCTTCTGAGGGAGAAACCTGTTCCTGTGTCTGTTAGAGTTGGCATACGGTGATCGGTACCTCCTGCCAGAGGGGAGACAGGAGAACAGGTGGTGTCCTGGGATGCGACGGGTCTGCAGTGACGTCTACTGCCTGGTTACTGACTTTGGAAGAGTACAAGTCCTGGCACCTATGATTCCACAGTCCTCATTATCCGTCCCAATCTGTTCCTGTCCTGTCTGCTGGCCGAATCAAACCGGACAATCACGGAAGTGCAGAGAGCAGACCAGATGTACGACCGGATCAGCAGCTCTTGAGGCAGGTTGAACTTCCTGGGTTGGTGCAGAAAGTACATCCTCTGTTGGGCCTTTTGTTGGACACCATCCACTATATCTTGGATGACCACTTAATGTACAGGAAGATAATGGTTCCAAGATACTGTAGCCACAGTGCTGTTTAGTCATCTCTGTTGGCGCCGTAAGCTTCTTGCGGCCATCGGCCGAAGCCGAGGACACACTACGAGATTTTTCTTGTCCCAATTCTACCCAAGTAAAAGTGAACACTGATTTGGGACGGTTGGCGTAGCGAGTTGTGGCCAGTGGGCGTGACGAGTAGAGGACAATGGGCGTGTCTGTTCGACCCAATCCTGTCAATCAGATGTGTTTTAATTGACCGACAAAGCCGACGAGGACCGACAAAGCCGAACTGGGCTACACGAATGGCGGAAAGAGCGGATGGCTGCGCAAACAGTGACAGCTAGCCGTTTGTTTACCAGCTAAACTGTTGCTCTTGTAGATTTGCTTGACCAACCATGCGGTCCGTCATCCCTCAGCAGTCGGGAGATGTTTGGTCCCCCGTCTTTGAGCCGTCTCACCGAAATCCACTGAAACAAACGGGTGAGTGTCAGAAACCCAAAGCTGGAACTCTAGTCAGTAACCACGGCAACCGCGGTGTAGTCTATCCCCAGCTTAACCAGCTGCGCCATGTCATAAATCCTAGTTCTCCAGGAGGGGCATATCCAGCCATCTGTGTTTGGCCGCGTGCTTCCCGTCGGACGTCACCGTGTGGCTTCGCGTCGTTTTCCCGTTTCCTGTTCTTCCCCGCAGCTGCGTTTCCTCTTTTTCCCGCCATTTTCTGCCAAAACCTCCGTCGCGTCGCCGCGCAAGTTCCGCGGCGACTCTGGGTTTTGGCCGCCGGCTGTAACGAGGGAAGCAGAGACACCGTCGCTGACGGGAGCCGACCTTGATTTGACCCCGGCTCGACTGACAGCCGCAGGGATGAAAGCTTTCCGGGATAAAACCCAGATTTCGAGAACAAGTGTCCGTCCCGCCTGCGGTTTTGACTCTCGGCTCTGAGAGGAGAACAGATGAACACTGTTATTTCTTCAGACGTGTTCCACCTTCACATATTTATGGAACAGAATTTTGCTGGGCAGCCTGAAAAAAATCCGTTGGTTCTGGCGAAAACGCCGTCTGACAGCGAAAAGCGCAGCTCGGTCTGATTCCACCGATGAGCCTTGTTTATTTCTGAACGCTGAGTGAAAGCGAACCCCCCACCACCACCCACGGCACCCCCTGGTGGACGGATGGGAGCTGTGCTTGGATGCATTTGACTGAGAAGACGGGAAAATGCATGAGGATAAAGAATGTGCGGCAGAACCAAACTTTCCGTGTCAAAACGCTCGTCACCATGGTTTCACATGAGACGCTTTCAGACGGAGAAGACAACAGTTCCAAAAACCGTCCAACTTGAATTGCCTTCCAGGAACTGTCCGCCTCCGGGGAAACTTTTAGCATTGCGTTCTCAGAGGCCGTAAGGGACCACAGTAGGGACCGGCGTGACGTAAGCGTCTGGTATGTCCACCTGAAGCGCCACACTCAAAAGCATACCACCGGACAGAGGTAGATGACACGGATAACATTTTGGCTAAAATGTTTATGTTTAGCTGCGAGCCCTGGACACGTGTCTCTGGCGTAGCAGGCCAGAAGAGCTCGGACCCCCCCACCGGTCCATTTCTTGTTAGCTCGGTACCATTTTTTCGCAAGAAAAACAGCTGACCAGTGACCACATTAGTCTTTTAAAAATGTCACTCTGCACTCCTGCAAGAAGTACCTGGTAATGGTGGTGGTTTATGAATTCCACCAATCACCAAGTATCTACGGCACAGTTCCTATAGTTCTAAGAGTTCCTATCTTCTTTTCCTTTGGGTTTTTCCCTTCAGGGTCGCCACAGCGACTCAACCTTCTCCATCTAACCCTATTCTCTGGATCTTCATCTCTCACGCCAGCAGCCTTCGTGTCTTCGCTCACTACGTCCATAAATCTTCTCTTCGGTCTTCCTCTTGACCTCCTGCCTGGCAGCTCCAATTCCAGCATCCGACTACCAATATATTCTCCATCCCTCCTCTGTCCATGACCCAACCATCTCAGTCTGGCTTCTCTGACCTTCTCTCTAAAACATCTAACGTGCCATCCGTCTGATGGACTCATTCCTGATCCTATCCATCCTGGTCACTCCCAAAGAGAACCTTGACATCTTCATCTCTGCTACTTCCAGCTCTGCCTCCTGTCTTTTGTTCAGTGTGACTGTCTCCAAACCATAAAGCATAGCTGGTCTCACCACTGTTTTGTAAACCTTTCATTCTGGCTGATATTCTTCTATCTCATAGAACCCCGGACACTTTTCTCCACCCATTCCAACCTGCTTGAACCCGTTTATCTACCTCTTTTCCACTCTATCTGTTCCTCTGGACTGTTGACCCTGAATACTTGTATGTCCCATAGTTCCTATGGAACCCTAAAAACTCCCTGCCTGGAGTCGGAGGGAAAATGGTTCTGGGAACTGAGGTCCTCGCTCCTATACGGTTCCCCCTAACGGTTACTTGTTCGGGGGCAGCGTGGCGCAGGGTGTTAGAGCGGTCATCCTTGAAACCAAATTCTTATGGTTCGATTCCTGGTTCCTCCTAGCCTGTTGAAGTGTTGTTGAACAAGACACTGAACCCTTGGCTCCTCCCCTCGCACTGCCATCTGCTCATGTTGCATCCATGGTGAGTTCAATGCAGTGGTCAAATTTAGCTGATTTTCTGCTCTATATATAACCTATCATATGAAAGCATGGCTTAATTCCTACAAAGGTTCTAGGATCCGCAGTGCGAAAGTGGCTAAAAACAAACATGGGGGCGGAGAAAGAGCTGGTTGAGATGTCAATTCTAAGAGACACAAAAACAGGCAACGCAGTAGACGGTGCCGGTCTGTGCGTCCAGTCCGACAAATCCTTCTCCCTGGTTAAACCGATGTCATGTTGTGTCTTCTTGTACTCTTGTATCTGTCGTCGCACTTGAGCATACAGTGCAAACTTACAAAATGTCCTTCCTGTGGAACCGTAGACAGACTTTGCCTCGAAGCTGGAGCTGAAAGGGTTCCGGGAACCATTGGTCCCTTAGGTCCATTTTTCCCTGATCCCTATGCTGTCCGACCGCACGAAAAAAAAAGGCCAAGGTCCTGAAGAGGTTCGAGGAACTGCAAAAAGTTCCCAGGGTGCAAAAGGGGCCAATGTCAAGTCGGGCTCGGTGCGGGTCCGTGAATCTCAAAGGGTCTCTTCTTTGCTTTTCCTGCGCCACACATGTGAAGCGTGTTCTTTGCCACCGTCGTCTCCGCGCATCCTAAAAAGAAAGGAAACAAAAGCGCTGGAATTCATTAAAAGGCGAGCCGAGCGTCGCCGGGACTCTGGCACGCGGTATTTTTCGAAATCATTCCGGGCAACAACGAGATGATGGATGGGATTACTCACATCAGGACAATCCGGCGTCGCAGAACCGTACGCCCACGATCGGCTCAAGGAGTGATTTCCTGAACCGGGCGACGACATGCGCGGTAATCCACCTCATCTGGTTGCTCGAATAATCCAAAACAAACTACAAACATATTTGTAATTACCGTTACGGTATAGAACATGGGGTTCTGGGGACGGGCGGGGGTTCGCTTTTGGTATTTCCCGATGTTTGTCTTGACCCGGGCTGCCTCCATTTTCATTTAGATTTCTTTTCCCCCTGCGGATGTTGTTTTTGGGAGGTGGGCCGTTCACACCTCAGTGAACAGTGTCAATGCACCCCCCCACACACACACACACCCCCTCCCTCAAAGGCGGCCATTTTCCG
>CAAKHD010011092.1:17500-21091 GCA_901007705.1 Fistularia tabacaria | reverse complement strand
GTCAATTCCCCCCCCCCCCCCCCAACCCCCCCCCCCCCCCAAAGGGGGCCATTTCCCCCCACCCCCCCCCCCCCCCCCCTCGCCCCGCTTGAATGGATACCCTCTCCCCTCATTTATCCTGGCCATGAAAGAAAATGGTCTAAATAATCTCTCCTTGCTCTAATCAGAGCGGCTCAGGAGGATTGCACTCAGAGCCGTGGAGGAGTTGGGAGGGGTGTCTTTGTGCTTGGCCTTGACTGTCTTGATCCCATTGGCATTTTCTGGCGAGGTCCACCACCTGGGGGCTTTTAATTTGCTCGCTATTGACTCGGTGTTAATTGGGTTGGGGGTGAGATGCATCCAGATTTCGACCCCCGCGTCCACTCGTCTTAACCCCCTTCATTGTGTCGTGTTTTTTTTTTTTTTTTTTTTTTCAAACAGACACACACGGCACCGGTGGAATCGCAAACCTGCCGGGATGAAGGGGAAAGGGAGGAGTGGGAAAAACGGTGATATCTGAAGGAAGGGTGGAGTTCTGGGATTTGAACTGTCATTTTGGGAGGGGTGGAGACTTTAAAAAAAAAAGGGGGGGGAATTACAAGAAGGCCGTGGGATCACCGAGACGTTAATTAGGAGTCCTTTTATTTATTTTTTTTTAGCTCGTACGGCAATGGGGTCACAAGTAACCACCTCATTAGCCTCCTATCCATGTGCCCTACACCCACCTCCACCGCCACTTTCAACAAGTCGTGTTTGATTGCGCATTATGAACACATGAAGAGGCGGTTTTAATTAGAACTCACTCGAGACAGCGAATCGGGTTATAATAAGTGAAAGAGACTGACATTAGCTTGTTTTGTGTGTTTTTTTTTTTTGTGTTTTGTTTTTGTCGCGCACAAAACGATATGCTAAATGTATGTGAGCAGTGGGGCGTACCATGACCGGTGGGGGACAGCGGGGTTGATGTGACGTTACCTTGGGACCGGATGAATGTCAAATCTTTCACGTCCTCATAGTGATCAACCTGAAGCCCCGCCCATTGAGTCTGATGAGCACTAACCAATCACAAACAGGCCTCCTATAACGGCTCGATATGAAAATCATCCAATCGCTTCATGATGAAATCCTTGGCTGAGAAGGAACTTGGGTTAACTTGAACGTTTCGCTCATTCATGACCCCTTTCACTGCAATGTCACGTGACCTTCACGGCGCCGGTTCCTTTACGCTGATTGGTTGAAGTCGGGGACGGCTGTTTCCATAGCTGTCATTGGGACGGCGACCGGAATTTCCATACGCGTGCATCCACGTGGTTCTACGCTAACCTCTCAGTCACGTCCGATGGGATGAATACTTACTGCCGGGACAGGACGACACGTCGACGGAAGACCCGGGTGCAGAATTCTGCCGCCAAATTCTCTTTTCTAGAACCAAAGAAGGCAAGTCGGTCACTACAGCTCTCAGTTCGCTCATTTATTTGAAATTGAAAACGGCCTCTTCAATGTCCGTTCCATGGCGACGTGTCAAGAGAGGCGATTATTTCAAACTGGAACTTTGGACAAATGCGAATAACACAGGTCCAAATATAGTCCCTTGTAGGACTCCAACCAGAAACTGTAAGGAATCCACCTGCAACATTTCCTATGTTGACTCTTGACGTGATAGTCGAAAGTTAATGCGTTCATCGACATGCAGATCAATCGCCCGCTACTACAAATATGCGCGATTGTTAAACTAATCCGGATATATATGTATATTTGTGATCATTTCCCCGCGGCTGGTGCAGGATTTAGCGAGGGAAGGGACAAACAAAAACAAACAAACAAAACCCGAAAACAAATTGTGTTCCGCAACGCTCATATGTTGTGGGAATGCAGAGATAATTTCAGACTCTATTAGTCATTTCCGACCGAGATACAAGGTAGCGGGGGGTCATGAAAAATACAGGAATTACCCGGGAACACATCTGCCTTCTCCACCCTGATGTCACGCCGTGGGTGAAACCGCTGCAGACAAAGGCAGGAGCGTGGCGGTGTTTCGTGTGTAATCATTTGTTGTCTCTTCTTGGGCCCCCTCCCCTTCCCTCCACCAATCGGAGTCCGCGCTGAAAGGACCCGCGAAGCCCCCGGCGCCGCACCTGGAGGAGTTCCATTAGGTTGCCCCGCACGTCGATGGCGCAGCCTGGCGTCGCCGTTTTTCTCACAATCCACGGCGGATTTAACTGGATAACGGTATTGGTTTCACATCAGCGCGGGGAGCAGGAGGACGGGCGGCGGGTAAGCTGCAAGGACAGCCAACCCCAACCGCCCCTCCACATCCTCCACGATCCAGCTCCTTGACTGAGTAATTATTCTTTAAGCCCACCAACCCAGGCTACAAAAATGGAATTGATTTCCCATTATGAGAAGCATCAGTCCTGCCGGCGGGGTCCTGTCAGGGTGACCGGGCTCCTCGCGCAGGCGGTTAAACCGGATAGTCCCGGGGTCTCTTCGGCGGCAGCGGCACAGGGGGAGGGGGATCCACGTGATCCCGGACAGGGGCGCTTGTTCAACTTCGGGCAGTCGGTCGATCACGGCCCGGGAGCAGCGTGAACTCGTGTTTCCGTCCGTAGAGGATGAAGCAGCGACTACCAGAGGCGAAGCCAGGACATTGGGGTTTTTCAAACACATACTCGAACAGGGTTTTTCTTTTTTTTTTTTTTTTTAAACTCTCACCACACCTCCCCCTGCACCGCGCAAGCAGGGAAATGAAGAAAGTGAACCATTTAAAAACAAATTTAAATCGAATTAAACTAGAGCTGGAACCCTTAATAAGGAGGCTCTTAGCCTGAGTCACAGGCTTATATGCTTGGCTATGTGTATATATATATATATATATATATATGTTTTTTTTTTTCCTCTCTCCGCACAATAAAACTCAAATGTCCCGAAATCAAAGTTACACTTGTTTACGGCAGCTGGAACGAGCCGCTAACTGCTAACTGACGTCAGCGCTTAACTAAAATCATTTCATTTACTTTAATAATTCGGCACCTCCAAATTCTGAGGTCATGGTCGTCAGCTGCAAAAAGGTGGAGTCCTCTCACCAGAGTCAGGGGAATAGATCCCGCCCAAAAGTGGAGGAGTTCCAGTATCTCGGGGTCTTGAGGGGAGAATGGAGCAGGAGTTGGACAGGCAGATAGTCGAAAGTGAAAGTGTACTCTTCAGACGGTCTGTTGGTGAAGAAGAAATACCGGTCCGTCTCCCTTACCTCTTGTGAAGAGCCCTCGGTAGTGACAGAAGCGACTTCCTTCCACAAGGGCTCTCTAGGGATGAGGAGCTCGGCCATCCAGAGGGGGCTCAGAGTATACTCGCTGCTCCTCTGCCACCCAGAGGAACCAGATGAGGGGGCTTGGGGCATCTGGATGGCTTCCTGGACTCTTCCCCGCTGAGGACTCACTGGAGGGACTACAGCTGTTTTCGGGTATTCCCGACAGGCATGAAAGGAACACAGACTTGTACCTTAAGTGCGACACTTAAAAACAAACCACCGAAGAAGAAGACGACACACAGTCCCAGTTGGCAGTGTCCATGTCCTATCAGATGAATTCAAGTGTTTTTATCTTCTCCCTGCAC
>CAAKHD010011092.1:0-12500 GCA_901007705.1 Fistularia tabacaria | reverse complement strand
TGCACCCCTGGCACTGTTCCTTTGCTGCCTTCTGCTCATGGTACATCCAGAATGGGTGAAAAGAAGTCATCAAATTTCTGTGAAGTTGTGTTCGTTGTATAAATGTACGTAACAATAAATGCATTTCTTCATCCTCTAATGTGCTTAGCATGTAGCGTGTAACAGGACTCCTGGTAAGCTCTTCTACAAGTATACTGCACTTTTGTCATATGAGCCAGCAAGCATTCCCTGGCAACTGCGCCTTTTATAAAAATACAGTTCTGACATATATAGCATAAAGAATGTAGCTGTCTTCGTGGTATGCTACATGCTAACTGGCATTTGAACTTTGAGCCGTCAACTTCATGTAGGATCTTGTAACAGTGTTTCTTAATCAGTGATGGTGAGATCCCCCGAAATTGGTGGTGTCGAGTTGGGGTCCCACATGGTTCCATACTTGGACCTATCTTATTAGCCATCTGTATCAAAGCATTACCCACTGCAAAGCTATTCACGCCGTCTTGTACGCGGACAATGGTAAATAATTCAGTCCCTGGTGGTCTAGTGGTTAGGATTCGACGCTCTCACCGCCGTGGCCCGGGTTCGATTCCCGGCCAGGGAACAAAAGTTTTGAGGGAGGCATAATGCAGGGGCTGAAGCAGTTACCCCAACTTCTGCTCACATTCCATTTGATGACTTTGAACGTCAAGAACTGCTGTGACCATCAGAAAGTCTTGCTGTACAGAATAGCATAAGCAGACTTTTTAGCTTTGAAGGAAGCATTTGAAGCTGTTGATTTCAACATCCCATTAGATAGACTTGCTCGTTGTATATTTTTGGAACATACCATCAAGTGGATTAAATCTTTTTCCACCAAGAGATGCCAGGGTGTGTGTGTCAGTGGTGTCAAATCCCCCCAAATTTGTTGTGTCAAGTTGGGGTTCCACAGGGTTCCGTACTTGGACCTATCTTACTTGCCATCTGTATCAAAGCCTTAGCCACTGCAAAGACATGCACGTAATGAGCTACACGGACAAGGGTACGACGTTCAGTCCCTGGTGGTCTAGTGGTCAGGATTCGGCGCTCTCACCGCCGCGGCCCGGGTTCGATTCCCGGTCAGGGAACAAATGTTTTGATGGAGGCATAACACAGGAATGAAAGCAGTCGTCCTTGGAACCGAACAGTCCTGGTTCCTCCCCGCCCGTCGAAGGGTTGGTGAGCTAAACAACGAACCCCCGGCACTGTTCCTTCGCTGCCTTCTGCTCATGGTGCATCCATGATGGGTTAAAAGCAAGTTGTCAAATTTAACTGATTTTGTCCTCTATGTATAATTCCATGTGACAAGAAAGGCATTTCTTCTTATTATTATTTGATTTGCATGCAGCGTGTAGCAGGACTCCTGATAGGCTCTTCTACAAGTAGCAAGTTCATACTTTTGTCATATGCGCTAGCAGGCATTGACAAGCAATGACACCTTTAACAAAAACACAATTTTGACATATCTAGCATGTAGAATGAAGCTGTCTTCCAGGTGTGCTACATGCTAACTTGCTTTTAACTTTTCCTCTGATGTCAATTAATTCATTTGTTTCCTGTGACAGTGTGTATTAGTCAGTGGTGTGAGATCCTCTCAAATTTGTGGTGTCAAGTTGGGCTCCCACAGAGTTCCGTACTTGGATCTATCGCATTCGCCATCTGTAACAGAGCCTGATGCACTGCAAACCCATTCACGCATTGATGTACGCGGACAAAGGTACATAATTCCATCCCTGGTGGTCTAGTGGTTAGGATTCGGCGCTCTCACCGCCGCGGCCCGGGTTCGATTCCCGGTCAGGGAATAAAGATTTTGGGGAGCTGTTGCGCGGGAGATGAAAGCGGTCGCTCCTGATTCCTCCTCGCCTGTTGAAGTGTTGTTGTGTAAGGCAATGAACCCCTGGCGTTCTTTGTTAGCATCATGGTGCATCCATTATGGTTTAAAAGTAGTGGTCCAATTTGGCTGATATTGTTGTCTTTGTATAACTATCTCACAATAAAGGCAACTCTTCTTGTATTCAAACCTGAGAAAGTCACGCATGAAGCCATCTGTATTGTTACAAAAGTGATAACCCTCAGTAATTCATTATTATTGTTAAAATACTCCAAAAAACTGTTTGAATGAGGTTTGCCAATCAAATCCAAAAGATCACATTTTTCAATACCCTAGTACTTCACTTAAGTACAGCACTTAAACCTATTGAATCATTGTGCAAAATAACCATAAAAAGCTTTGACAGGAAAAGTCCATCACATCACTGTTCAATCCTCGAGAAATACAACCTTTGTCGTTCAAGTGGATGGTCACAGAACACAGTTTGTAATCAGCAGCATTGTCAATATCGCCATATTTTTGGGGTTATTTTCCATGTATATCAACCACTTGCCATATGTATGAACATGCAAATGTACGCAGATGATGCTGTAATATTCACCCTTGAGAAAAGCGCGTATAAAGACTTCCACAATCTCACATCAGCACTGACCCAAATCCACAATTGATGGTTCACTTTTATTGTTAAATACTAAAAAAGCTCAATGTTTGTATGATGTTTGCCAACAACCCCTTTAGATCACACACTCTAATGTATTCATGAAAGGGTAAGAGCTAGTTTCGGTTGAGGATTTTAATTACCGTGGTACTCGGTTGAAGTACTGCACTTGGTTTAAGTCCTGTACTTCAACAGAGTAGCTCAGTACTTGATGGTGCATGAAATCTTAATTAAGAAACAGACAACAGAGTGTGATAGTCAAGAGTGTTGACTATCAAATTTGCCACGGTGGAGTTCCCCAAGGTTCCATCCTTGGACCTATCTTACACTGAAATATGCTTGCTCGGTATGAAAAATGAGATGGACTTGCACGCCTCCGCTGGGGAAATATGTCAAGCTAGAAATCTGTCGCTGTTCCAACCGTCAGAGGAAACCTTGAGGTTCCACTTTTGGACAATCTGCGCCCCGTCATTGAGGGGCAGCAACACATGGAACAACATACCACCCGCAATTTGAGAAAGCTCTACATTCATCACTTTTAAAGCCCATCTCAAAGACTGGCTCATGGCCAATCAAAGCTCTACTCAGAGATGCCTCGCTCTTTGTCTCGTTGTGCCGTCCATTGTGGTTGCGCATGTACCCCTTGCTTGTTCACCCCGTGGCCTCACTGGTTTGTAGTGCATTACGTGTTCATGAAGTGCGACATGTACATTTGAATGTGCTCATAGACAGCGCTTTGACACATGCACTTTATTAATTCATTCATTGTCTATACCGCTTATCCTGCACTCCAGGGTCACACGAGCCTATCCCAGGGGGTCGGCAACCTTAACCACTCAAAGAGTCATTTGGACCCGTTTACCCACAGTAAAGAAAAAGAAAACACCGGGAGCCACACGACCCTTTTGAAATTTAAAATGAATTAACACAGCATATAACATTGTCGTTGTTTTTTGCGTTATGCTATGTATAAACAAGAAATATATATTTATTTAAAAAAAAAGCAGAACTTAAATTATTCTCCGGCAGCAAACCAAAAATGGCGTCCTCTCTCTGTGTGCTGTCATCCTTTTACTGGCGCGTGCAGTCAGCTGTCAACCTGAATAATACAAGGTCTATTTCACTGAACAATGAAAAAATATGAATATCTGCAAAATAATGGGCAATTAAAATATGGATCATACTTGGTTCATGTGATTTCTGCTCCTGAACCTCAGCGCACAGCGTCTGCGTATCGGGGCTGTATGCCGTCACCTTCATCTTCACACAGAATCGGAAGCCGTCCTCTGTGAGGCGTGCGCCATTTTGCTTTTAATAAAGTTCATGCGACAAAAAAATTACAAACACGTTTTATTTAGATGTTACAAGATCTCCATAATCTTCAACTTTAAAATTACATTTTAAAAATAAGATATACTTCAATTAAATGCTTGATTATTTTCAAAAGCCAAAGGTAGCCGCATCAGAGGGATCAAATTTATGATATTTGGAAACAAAAAAGAGTGACAAAAAGATTTAAAAATCAAAATTGAAGACAATGAAATTTAACACATTTTTCATACTAAATTTCTTTGAGTTGTAATTGACTCCAGATTAATATGGAAACGACAAATTGATCATGTAAAGACAAAAAATATCAAAAAGGCTTGGAATTTGGTTTAAAACTAAAGATTTATTCACCCACGATGCACTTTATATTGTCTACTATACCTTGATTCTTCCATCCATGGCTTATAGTGTGGAGCTATGGGGAGCTATTTCTAAGACTTTAATTAATACTATAGAATTATTACAAAAATGTGTCATTCGACTAATAAAGTAGGATATTATGATCATACGAATCTTTAATTTGTAAAACAAAATACAAAATACTTCAAATTATGTTTAAGGCTAAATTAAATGTGCTTCCAGAAGGTGTTCAAAAATATTTTCAACTTGAAAAAATTAGAGATGACTGTAAATGTATTTTGCCAAAAGTTAGAAAAACCATTGACTCAGAGATATCTGTCGTTTCATGGGGTTCAGTTGTGGAACAATCTCAGAGAGGAAATGAAAAACATGTAATTCCTTATTTGTATTTAAGAGGAAATTGTCCCATTCTGTCCTGGATGGACACCAAAATGACGGATTCTGTTGAAAATGTGTGATACTAAAGTGTCACACTGATGAAGTGTTTAGTCTTTGAAACATGTTTTGGTAACTTGTACTGGGCACACAAACTTTAGCTTCTGCGCTAATAATAATAATATACTGAACTGATGAGCCGATCCCGTTGGATGTCATTGGACGGGAGGCGGGGATCACCCCGGGCCAGTCGCCAATCAACAAAAGGGCCAAACATAGAATGGAAACGAGGACCTTTTCACTGTGACATGGAAGCGCTAACCACCGCACAGCTCCAACATGCGTTCCGTATTTATTGAAAATGCTTAGCGCTTGTATTTGTTTTGGGATTTTTTTCTGACCTGCCGGGGGGAATGAGGATGCAATTTAGCAATTTGCTAACTATGGCATATTTACATTTGTATTTATACTAATGTTCATTAATGTGCAATGTCCCTTTCAGAGTAAACACATAGTGGAGACATTTTTCCATCATTTTAGACCACACACACACACACACACACATCTCTGCACCCAGGCCTGTTTTACATTTACGGGCCAAACTAGCAATAAGCTGTATTCAATTTTTTTTCCCGCAATCGATTTCCTTCTTCTTTTTTTTTTTTGTCTAAGAGGGTGGGGGCTGTCGCTTAGCCGGTGGCGTCCCAGCTGTGAGCGTAAAGTAATGATTTTTATCAGTGGCTGCTCGGGGGAAGGAGCGAATGGTCACCGCCCGGCAGTCCGTCACTTAATGGACCCTCATTCGCAGTCTGATGTCTCGGGGAAAAAAAAGGACAAAAATAAATTAGGCATCGTGGATGGCGGACATCTTCCACTTTAAACCTGCAAATGAACCTCAGAGGTTTTCAGTTCCATAATCACAACACTCGGAGTGAATGTTGGAGTGTTTTTTTTTTTTTAGGATGGACAGTCATGGAGTTGCCGCGTTTCACAGCAATTGCCCGAGAAGGATCTTTCGAATCCTTTGTCCAATCAAGGAGTGCAAAAGGACCAACTCAAATGGCTTGGCCGAATGAATCACGCTCGAATCACAGCTCTTTGTCCCGGAACAGCGAGGGATGCGCAGACCTGGACGGCCAAGAACCAGCATGGCGGAACGACTTTGACCCTCAGAGCTGAAGGAGTTGTTCTTGGCTGCTGGTTCGACGGATGGCAGATGACCGGGGGGGAGGAGGGGAGAAGTACCACCTTTTGTCCCACTAGGGATCAATAAAGGTCTTGAAAAAAAAT
This sequence comes from Fistularia tabacaria, assembly GCA_901007705.1. Taxonomy (NCBI): domain Eukaryota; kingdom Metazoa; phylum Chordata; class Actinopteri; order Syngnathiformes; family Fistulariidae; genus Fistularia; species Fistularia tabacaria. The sequence goes on along the minus strand of CAAKHD010011092.1, from coordinate 6,642 downwards.
GGAAAAAAATGAAATCTCAACGCCTTAAAAAGCTCAGCATTGGCGGCCTTCTACCTCAACCGGTTTGAGGAAAAAAAAAAGAGACCAAGAGAGAGGGACAGTGACATAGGAAGCAAGAGGGGGGATTGAGGTTCTGGATGGACAGGCACAGATGACCTATGAATGCTTATGCTAGTAACTAAAAGCTACATGCTAATAGCTGAAATGATATAATAGCTTTCATAGCCTGTCCCACCCTGTGAGCATTACTCTGTTTTTTGATTCGGCAGACTTACTATCTTCCTCTTGCATCTTTGTCTCTTATTTTCTTTCAAGCAGAGCAAGACTTGTACTTCCTTTCGTAGCTGTACACTGAAAAAAGAAGTAAATAACAAACAGCTCAGAGAGATGGGTTTATGTTCTTGAAATCAGCGAACCGGAGAGGGAGTCCACGCATGGCTGAGGCGGAAAGCGGTTACAGATTTTATTGATGAGGCGAGTCGCGGTAGGGATATGATCGACCGCGGGGACAACAGCGTCATGATGGACGAATCACCGGGAGGGAAGTGAAAGGAAATCCGAAGTAGTCAAAAATAGTCCAATCGTTTCTCAGCATACAAAACATGCAGGGTGTTCGTCAGAGACCCTAAATTGTCCATTTGTGTCAACTTATAGCGCGTTTTCCCAAATTGTAGTTTCAAAGAGCTTTACACTGGATAGCATTCACCTCCATGGTGGCAAAGCTACCATGCGAGATGCTAACCAGGCCATCGGGAGCAATTTTGGGTTCCCCAAGGACACTTTGACATGCAGACACAAGAGGAGGCAGGAATCCAACCAACAACTTTCTGATCGGAGGGACGCCTGGTCTTCCAACTGAGCCATAGGCGCCCAGAGTTAATGACAGGTAGAACGTCAGGCCACTTTGCGTCCCTGGCAACATTTGGGCTCCAGAAGGTTGCTGCGCACTGGAGATCTGAGAGACAAGCTGTTAGCGCTTCATAAATTTCCTACTGGAGATGCTGGGACCAACTTGGCAGCCCATGTCGACAGAGCGAGTGATGTAACTCCTTCTCTGACAGCAGCTGCCGAGCAGCACAGCTGGACTGGGTCAGCGTCACGAGCGATGGCGGAGGAGATTGATGCTCTCAAAGTGTTTTCCCACGATTTGAGGCGGAGAGCCGTAAAGCGTTCTCCGCTTGACCCCTCTGATTAAATTGGTTTGGTCTGATGAGAGAGGAACTAACTTACTGTATGAGAGGGTCTGGAGTGGCAGAGATGTTAGACATGTAGGACATGTATGGTGTATGTAATTGTGACAGGTGAGGCTACATCAGGGATCACCTCTGACCCCCTTCTTATTTGCTACGGTGACGGACAGGCTGACAGATGGCAGCCACTTGGTACCAAGACAAGAATTTCTGTGGACTATGATGTTCGCTGATGACACTGTGATCTATAGTGAAAGCAGGTATGCAGGAGTAATGCCTGGGAAAAAAGGAATGAAGGTTAGGCACAGAGAGACAGCATACATGTGGGTGAATGAGCGGAGTGGTGAGGCTACAGGGAGGTGGAGGATTTTAAGTCATATAGGGTCAACAGCCCAGAGCAATGTAGAGGGTGGAGAATTGGTGAAGAGATGTGCGAAAGCAGGTTGGAAAGTGTCAGGGGTGATGAGATACTCCACCAGAATGAAAGGAAAGGTGTTGAAGATGGTGGCGAGACCACTGATGTTGTCTTGTTTAGAGATACTGAGGAGAAGACAAGAGGCAGAGCTGGAGGCAGCAGAGATGAAGATATTGAGGTTCTCATTGGGAGTGAGTGGGGCGGATGGTTCGGGAATGGGTCCATCAGAGGGACAGTGCGTTAGCTGTTTGATGGTTTGGCCATGGACAGAGGATGGATGGTTCTGTCAGGCAGGAGGTCCAGAGGAAGACCAGAGAGAAGGTTTATGGATGGAGTGTAAGAGGACATGAAGTTAGTGGGTGAAGTAAAGAAAGTTGGAGGAGGGATGAGTCGCTGTGGTGATCCCTGAAGGGAGCAGACAAAAGCTAAAGGAGAACAAGAAGATCTGATGAAGTTTTGAAAGTCCAGAGGAGCCCCAGGATGCTTGTATTAAACCAACTAAATCATGTGTTAGGGGGGTCATGTGACTCTGAAACGCTACATTTCCGCGAGATCAGTCCCAGACATTTCGGGAGGTTGCTGACTGGGCGATGCGAGTATTTGTTAGACGGCGCCCGCAGAGGAACCAGCTGGGAGCGCCTTCGCTTTTAGAAATGCTCGCGGCAAGATTGATGTCCTCGGTATGCTTTCCCGCCAGGAAATGACTTGGCACCTTTTCCTCCCGGCCTGCAGGGGGCAGCAGCTGGACCTCACCCGCCCCAGCGGGCGCTGGGAGGGGAAGCGCCGTCGCCGACATCGGATCCGGCGGTTTGGACGCGCGGCATCCACAGGGGGGCGGGGGGAGGGGGTAACGTCCCGCGGCTCCTCCTTCGCGATTCGCCGGGCGCTACATTTGTCCCAGTTCCTCTCCGCTTCCCTTGCCATCTGGGGCTTTTAATGGAGCTGTCGAGGAGCTGTCACTCGGTGGCGAGCGGCTGCGCCTCACAGCACGCCACCGCTTCAGTGAAGCTCCGAGCGGGGAAAACTTCCAGGCCCCGACTTTAACGTTCCCGCCTCCACTTACTTTTCCCATCCGGGTTCTCCCTTGCTCTACCTGTGATGATACCGGCTAGCTTAATTAAAGAGCGGAGGCGGGGGGCCTTCGCACGCGCTCGGCACAAACTCGCCGCGCCAAACGGACCGGGATGACGCATCACAGCAGGACGCGGCGTCTTGGAGTTAGGCGATACAGCGGGGAACAAAAGAGAGAGAGTACCCGCTTTTGGCGGGCGGGATTCCATGGCAACCGGCGACTGCCGGGAAGTTGACGAGCGACAGATGGGGGTTTGATTCTTCGCCCTCGGCCGCGCCGCCAGCGGGGGATTGGCTGGCGGGGGGGTCGTGAAGCCACGCCCCCCTCCCCCTTCCCTCGATGGCGTCAGGATGTCCATCCCGGCGGATGCGGGAAGCGGGAGCAGGCCTCGGGCAGGTCGACTGCCCCCCTGCAAAGCGCCCCCGTCATCTCGGGGAATAGAATAAGATCGATGGGGAAAATGGGATTAAGGGGATTTGCTGGGGAAGAATCTGAATTACGGGATGAGTTCCAGAAAAAAAAAAAAATCGAGAATTTATCTGAAATTAGAGTGAAATGATTTGGCAGGAAAAAAAAACTTGTAAAGTCACTGTACACGACAGACTTCTGAGAGCGTAGTAGCCTTATTCCATTTTAATTAGACTGATTTTTTTTTTTAAAGTAATTATATTTCTTTGTATTTAATGAAACTGGAAAATGACTGCATACTGGCTTGATAATACTGCATACTTGCCTGAAAATATTGCTTACCAGCGTGAAGTACTGCCCGTTGGCTGGAAAATACTGCAAACTGGCCCAAAGTACCACATACTGGCCTGAATCTACGAGATACAGGCCTGAAAATACTGCACTCTGGTTGGAAAATACTGCATACAGGCCGGAAAATACTACATACTGGCCTGAAAATTCTGCATACTGGCCTTAAAATACTGCATAATGGCCGGACAATACTGCATGCTGGCCGGAAAATACTGCATACTCGGCTGAAACTCCAGGACAGGTCCTAAAGTACTGCATACAGGCTTAAATATACTGCATACCGGCCTGAAAATGTTGCATACAGCCCTGAAGTATTGCATACTGGCCTAAAAATACTGCACACAGGCCTAAAAAAATGCATATCGTCACGAGGTACTGCAAACTACAGCACAGCAGCCTGAAAATACTGCATACTAGCCTGACAATACTGTACACTAGCCTGAAAATACTGCATACCAGCCTGAAACTACTACATACTGGCCTGGAGATACTGCATACGGGCCTGAAAATACTGAATACTAGACGAAAACGACTACCTCCTGGGCTAAAAATGCAATAAAGAGGCGTGAAGACACTACTAAGGGGCCTGGAAGTACTCCATTCTAGCCTGAAACTACTGCATACTGGCCTGAAACTACTGCATACAAGCCTAAAAATACTGCATACTGGCACGAAAACACTACAAAGAGGTCTTACAAAACTATGAAGAGGCCTGAAAACTGCACACTAGCCTGAAAATACTGCATACTAGCCTGAAACTACTACAAACTGGCCAGAAACTACTACATACTAGCCTGATGCTGGCCTGCAAATACAAAAAAAGAGACGGGTAACTCCTGCATCCTAGCCTGAAAACACTGCTTACTAGCCCGAAAGCACAGCTTGCTAGCCTGAAAACACTGCTTACTCGCCTGAAAACACTGCTTACTGGCCTGAAACTACTGCATACTGGCCTGTAAATACTCTGAAGAGGTCTGAAAGTCCTGCATCCTTGCCTGAAAACACTGTATACTAGCCTGAAACTATTACATACTGCCTTGAAACTATGATAGAGGCCTGAAACTACTGCGTACTGTTCTGAAAACTACTTCATACTCAGTTGAAAATACTGCATACTGGCCTGGAAACACTAAATAGGGTCTGAAAACACTGCATGCCGCCCTGCAAATACTGCACAGTATCCTGAAGATACTGCATTTGCTTTGAAAAAAAGGAGTTTTTGCTTTGTGACAAGAGCGAAACCTCCCTCCCCTCTCGCCTCGGAGGGAGACGTCAGCGCTCTCGTATTAAATTGGACCTGAGGAAACCCCTTCGCCAAAAAAACCTCGCGTGGCACGAAATGAAAGACAGACCCGGAGACGAGCCGGGCGGCGTTTTCCCAGGGAGGATAATAAGACGCCGTCCTGGATGTGGGCTCGACGGCCCGGGAGGGTCCTGACTCAGGTCCAGGTTCTTATTACCCCGGCGCAAAAAAAAAAAAAAAAAAAAAAAAAAAAAAGACGAGAAAACCCGGAGGAGTCTGGGTCGCGGCAGGATGTGGTCGCGGCGGTGCCTCCGGTATCTCCAGATCTGAAGCTAATTTTTCCACGTCGATGTCACCGACGGGCTGGGAGAGACCAAAAAGAATGGTGGGGGGAGGGGTGATTTTTCTAAAAGGAAAAAAAAATCTGAAAAAGGTCATATCTTCTCATATATAAGTAAGATTTCACTGAATTGCATTGGATTTTTTTTTTTTGAAAGTATCGATCGAAGCTCCGCCCCGGGAAAAACGCCGAGCCAGCTCAATGCGGATAAAGGGATCTTCCTGACGCCATGACGACGGGCGTTGGTTCGCCGGTGCCGTGTCACCGACGCAGACAAAGGTCAAAGGTCAGAGCGTTTCGCATTTCACACCCCGACAGACCCCGGCTGGGATTGGAACTCGTGACTCGGACCCGTGAGCGACGGGATCTCCTCGTCCGGTTTAACCGCTCCCTGCCAATGGCGGCCCCCCTGCTGTTGCCCTGGCAACGAAATCAGCGCCTCTGACGCAGGGAGGACATGCGAGGAGGGCAGGCTTTTTAAACACTAGTCTGCGTTATTGCATTGTAAAAAATAACAAAATAACTCTAATGTCTGTGGCGGCTTCAGTGTTTGACTCCCTCCATTCCCGTATGAAGCCATAACTTAAAAAAAAAAAAAAATTCATAATAAAAGAAATGATTTAATGAAAAGGCGGGGGTGGTTAAAGATCAAAATCACACTGAGAATAAATACAAAAAAAAGGCATAAAGCATAATTATTCTTAAATTGATCGTCGAAAATTAAGAAACCAATTTCATATACATACCTTTCTATAAAGATATATGCATAAAAAATAAAAGGTAAAAAAAAAAGCTTTAAAATGAAGCCTCATGGTAATAACTTCTCTTCTATTTGTCAGGAAGAAACTGAAATTACATGTTTTCTTTCCCTTTTTTGTGTTATGGGATGTATAAAGTCCACACAGTAATTTGACAAGTGAGTAACAGTGATTTTTATTTTTATTTTTATTTTTATTTTTATTTTTATTTTTATTTTTATTTTTATTTTTATTTTTATTTTTATTTTTATTTTTATTTTTATTTTTATTTTTATTTTTATTTTTATTTTTTCTTTATTTTTTTTTGCCCCTCAACCCTGAAGCGCGTGAAAAGGAACCCATCCCGTGCAACATGGCCCTGTATTTCATGTAGATGTGACGGAGCACACACACACACTCAAACTGACACACGCACACGCACACGCACACGCACACGCACACACACACACACACACACACACACACACACACACACACACACACACTGCGCAGGTAAGGTGGTGATGTAAGCAGCCGGGGGGGAGGGGGTCGTTTTAAGGACCTCTTGATTGGTTTGCAGCAAACACACACTCGCACTGCAAATATATTCAGCCCGGTTGGAACCGCAATGCAACCATGGGAATCCTGAACACGGCGCTCCTACGGCTGAAACTATTCATCCCCCCGCTGCTGCCACTCCTCCCCGGGAACCCCGCACAGGCGGCGGCGGCGGAGCACCGGGAGACACCGACCGCCACGGTTCTTTTTTTTTCTCGACTTCAAACCCGCGTTGCGATTTCACGGCGGTCACATGACGAGCAGACTGACGTAAAACAAAACAAAACAAAACAAAAAAAAAAAAAACACCACCGTGGGGGGGGGGGGG
>CAAKHD010011085.1:45497-59140 GCA_901007705.1 Fistularia tabacaria | reverse complement strand
CCCCCCCCCCCCGACCCTGAGTGCAGGATGAGCGCTGGAGAATGAACGAATGAATGACTGTTGAAGTATTGATCAATCCAAGTGGATTTTTCGTGTATTTGAAGTGATTTAAAGGTGTTTCTATGAGGTTCTTCACTTCGTGAGCAAATGTGAATTCATGAAAAATGAAATCGTGAGACGACAACGAAGCGGATTGTGGTTTTTCTTCAGGATTTCTGTCGAAGGTGGAAAGCGCTCCATGTAGTTTTTTCGCTGCTTCCGCCCTGCAGTACGAGATCTCCGCCGACCCCGCGGGCGAAGGGCCGCCGCCGGCCTCCTGTCACACGGTCAGCCGGCGCTACAGCGAGTTCCTCAACCTGCAGACGCGTCTGGAGGAGAAGCCGGAGGTCAAGAAGTTCATCAAGAGTGAGACGGGAGACGGGACGCCTCCTCGGTTCGGCCGCTCCGAGGATTCCCTGATCTTCTGAGGGTGTCTTGTCTCCTAGATATCAAGGGCCCGAAGAAAATGTTCCCGGATCTTTCTTTTGGCAACGCGGACAGCGAGAAGGTGGAGGCCCGGAAAGGTCAGCTGGACGTCTTCCTCAGAGTAGGTCCGAGCGCTCCGCCGCCCATCGATCGCCGAGCTCCGCTTTATTTCAACGCTGTGATTTTTCCAGCAATTGAGCAGCATTCCTGAGACGGCCAACAGCGAGGACATGCAGGAGTTCCTGGCTCTCAACGCTGATGGTGGCACCTACTTCGGGAGGAGGCCTTTCGTGAGGTCCAGGATTGACAAGGTGAAGGTCTGGAGTTCTCGCCGCCGCCGCGCGCTGCTCAGTTCTCCTCAGCTGGAAGAAACAAGTGTATGTCAGATAAACACAGCAGGAAACTCCTGAAACATCTGGAGATGTTTCTGCTGGTGGTGCTGGGCTGACGCACAGCCAAGATCTTGTTGGGTGAGACGTGGAGTTCACCGCTGAAGGAGACCTCCAACCGTTCACGCGTCCGGACAACGTGGGGTCTCCAGTGAACCTCCTGCGTGTTTTGGAGGAACCTGGAGAACCCTGAGGAACCCCACGTGGAGAACATGGAGACTCCACACTGGAGGCCTTCCTGTGGGAATCCAAACGGGGTTCTTCTGGCTGGGAGAAGGAGCCACGCGTCCTCCATTTCTCTTCAGCAAATGCGGTGAAGTTCAGACTCCAGCGTGGAGGACACGTGTCCGACTCTGTGGTTCCTCGTGATGTTCCTCACTCTGAGAAACATCACGTTCCTGCACAACCAACCAGCCACAGGATCTTCGAACCAGTAAAACCCACTCATCCATCCAACTCTTCCTGTTTGTTTGCCGCCACAACTCAGGGTTCCTGGCATTCCTGTGTGGAGCCTCCATGTTCTCCACGTGTCAGCCTGGGGTTCCTCAGGGTTCTTCAATGTTCCTCAGGGCTCCATCCATCCGTGGATAACTTCTCCTGCAGTCCAGAGCTATGCAGGGGCTTCATGGAGACCCTGCATAGTGGAGTCGTGTGAGGTGATGAAGGTGTGGATGTGACGCCTGAGGTTTTCTCCTCCTCCGTCCTCTGGTAGATGATGGAGAACGCCCTGGACACCCTGAAGACGGCCTTCCCGTACCCGGAGCCTCTGAGTCCCACCGAGGAGCTGGAAGGAGACGCCGACGGACGGACCATGGACTACAGAAAGTACAGGTGGGCCGTCTGGAACCTTCAGCGCCACGTCTGGTTCACCGGACCTTCAGGGGAAAGCTGAGGGTGGACCTGGGCTGCAGGAGCTTCAGCTTCCGCAGGGTCCATGATTCCGGTTCTTCTGCACAGTCCAGAATGAAGTTCTGGGCTGCCGGCGCTCATTACCTGCAGACAATGCAGGGTCTCCACTGAACCTCCTGCAGGTGTTTGAACCCCACGCAGACACGGGGAGAACATGGAGGCTCCACACAGAGAGGCCCCCTGAGGGAATCCAACCAGGGACCTTCTGGCTGAGGAGGAGACTCTAACCTCTGCACCTCCTTTTGTTCTTCTTCACTTTGGAGAACACAGAAATCATCTCACATCTCAGGGGAACATGATTCCCTCCTTTGGATCTTGCAGGTCTTTTTCTGGAAGACCTGCAAGGCTTATCGGCCGGCGCCAGGTGACACTTCTCCGCTGGTCTCCTCACAAACATCTCCTCCTTCTGTGTTTCCCGCCTCAGGAGACTCATGTTCCCCAAACTCTCCCCGTCCCTCAACATCCCGGATCTCCATCCCAGGGTGACCTACTGCTTCAGCGACGGCAGCGCGGTGAGTTGCACCTCTGGGTCACAGCTCCCAGCAGGAGGTCCCAGCAGGAGGTCCCAGCAGGAGGTCCCAGCAGGAGGTCCCAGCAGGAGGTCTGAGCAGGTGTTTCCCCGTCCATCCAGATGCTGAACGGGATGTCTCCAGCCAGGCTGGAGGTCTTTGCCTCGGAGCAGGAGAGGCTCCTGTGCGAGGCGGCGGGCGGGCGGGAGGCGGCGAGGCCGATCGGCGACCCCGAGGACCGGAAGACCTCCGGGAAGACTCCCGCCGCAGGTGGACGTCCGCGGAGGGTCGGCCTGCAGTGACAGCCTTTGGCCACAAGATGGCAGCAGAAGACAGCGTTACTGCAGCGGCCGGGAACAGTTTATTCCTCTAAAATAAAATGATAGTAAAAATACAGAGAACAAAGAAATGAACGACTGAAAACAAGGATGAAAATAGAAATAAGGAGGAGAAAGGAGAAAGGAATCGTAATCCTTAGTATATTAATAATAATTACAAGAATAAGATAATAATGATAATGATACAAATTATAATAATAAAGTAATTATTTTCTCATTTAAATAATAATAATAATAATATCAGCAATCGGATGATGAAATTATTATTAACATTTATCTATTGGTATAATTATTATTATTGTCATTGTTATATAAAGTTGGTAAGAACATGGTTGTGCTAATAGTTGAATATTTATTTAGAACATTTTTTAAGGGATGAGATGAACTGCATGTTGACATTTTATTATATTTTTTTGTAATCGAGCAGGAAATCTTCTGTCCCTGTTTTTGTGCTGGGGATAGTTATTTGACTGCACGCACACACACACACACACACGCACACGCACACACACACACACACACACACACACACACACACAAGGGTCAACAGCACCCCCTTCCTGTGTGTCGTCCTTTCAAAAGTGCAGTGCATTTATAAATATTTACTATTGATTGTGTGCTTTGTAGACACGGCGATGGCAGACGTGGCCCTGAACATCCTGTGCCTGCTGATGAAGGACCAGTGGAGCTGGCTGTGCACAGAGAACATCCAGAAGACCATCAGGCTGCTCTTCGGCACCTTCATCGAGAGGCGAGTGTCTCCGTCACAGACCCTGTGAAAGGCTTCTGCAGTGTTACGACTTCAAAACCCACCTCACGTCGTGTGATTCGGAGTCAGGAATGTTTAGAACGTTGAAGGAACCACAAGAAGTTCTCAGTCCTCCTCCAAAGGCCTGGTTCCTCTCCAGGGAACTGGTGGTTTTCATCAGGTACAATGGAGGTCAGAGCGCTTCAGGATGTTGGCTCAGGTTTCCGTCGAAAACCCGGTCCTTCTCCACGCCCGGAGTTCTACCTGGTGGAGGTCCCTCCCCTCCGGTTCTGTGTGTCTCCAGAGCTTCGGGGTTCACTCGGCGTGTCCGACCTGCAGATGATTGACGGTTTTGACAACCTTCACTTGTGTCGCTCACGGCTAACGGGCTTAGCATGTTTAGCATAAACGACGGCTGCAGTGGCGACGGGGTTTCTTCTACGTGTATCTTTCCGTGCATCTCAGGTGGTTGGAGATGGGAGTGGCTCACCTCACCAGCGCCCCCTGCTGGGTGATCTACCTGCAGGTGCTGCAGGAGGCGGTGTGGCCCGGCGGCACGCTGCCGGCTCAGCCGAGGCCCGAGCGCCACGCGGCCGAGAGGGAGGAGGCCAGGGGCCGCTGCTTGGACTGCCTGACGGAGCTCCTCCCAGGTCAGCGCGCAGCTCGGATTACGTACCGTCACGTTTGTCCGTAGCACACGTGAATGAGAGGGTGAATTGTTGTCGTCTTCATCTGACGAGTGAATGAGAGGGTGAATTGTTGTCGTCTCCATCTGACGAGTGAATGAGAGGGTGAATTGTTGTCGTCCCCATCTGACGAGTGAATGAGAGGGTGAATTGTTGTCGTCTCCATCTGACGAGTGAATGAGAGGGTGAATTGTTGTCGTCTTCATCTGACGAGTGAATGAGAGGGTGAATTGTTGTCGTCTCCATCTGACGAGTGAATGAGAGGGTGAATTGTTGTCGTCTCCATCTGACGAGTGAATGAGAGGGTGAATTGTTGTCGTCTTCATCTGACGAGTGAATGAGAGGGTGAATGTTTTGTGTCTTTATGTGGTGCATGAATGAGAGGGTGAATGGTTGTACGTCGCTATGATGAATGAATGAGAGGGTTATTGTGTCCATGTGAATGACAGGGTGAGTGGTTGTGTTTTTCTGTGATGTGTTGAGAGGGTGAATTCTTCTGCATGTATTGGACGTGTGAATGAGAGGGTGGATGGTTGTTTTTATGGATGAATGAGTGACTTCATGGTTGTTTTTCTCTATATGATGAGCAAATGAGAGGATGAATTCTTCTGCCTCTATATGCCGCGTGAATGAAAGGGTGAATGTTTGTTTGTCTGCGAACGAGAGAGTGAATAGTTGTGTTTCTCTGTGACATGTGAATGAGAGGGTGAATGGTTGTGTGTCTCCACAAAATGGATGAATGAGAGGGTGAATGTGTCCTTGTGACATGTGAATGAGAGGGTGAGTGGTTGTGTTTTTCTACGATGTGCAAATGAGAGGGTGAATTGTTGTCGTCTCTGTCTGACGTGTGAATGAGTGGACGCTTTTGTCTCTATGTTACGTGTGAATGAGAGGGTGAATGTTTTTCCGTCTGTATGGAATGTATGAATGAGAGGGTGACTGTGTCTCCATGTGACATCTGAATGAGAGGGTGAATTGTTGTATTTTTCTATGTTGTGTGAATGAGAGGGTGAATGTGTATCTATTTGACGTGTAAATGAGAGGGTGAATGGTTGTTTGTCTCCATGTGACATGTACATACGTCCGACTCAGGTCAGGTAATGAATGAATGAATGAACGAATGAATGAATGAATGAATGAACATTTGCAGGGTTGAACAGTGATTGACAGGCATTGGCTCATAAGCACTGCAGCAGTGAAGATCAAATCCACCATGAAATGAGGAACATTGGTGTAAAAAACGTGATTTCGGTGTGTCCGTGTTCTTTGCGTGTCATCGTCCAGAGGTCATCACCGACATCCTGGGCAGCGACAAGTACAGGATGAGCCTGGAGACCATGCTGGAGTCTCTGCAGGACCACCACATCAACAAGTGAGTCGCGCCGGCTAACTGTTAGCGCTCTGCACTACATGCCGGCGTCGTCGAGGACGTTCTTCCCGGGGTTCCTGACCCCGGACGTGGTGTTTCTCCCCCTGCAGACATCTGCTCTTCTGCATCTGCGACCTGCTGCTGGAGTTCCTGATCCCGGAGTCGGGCGACAGGCGCTTCCAGAGGTCTCTGCTGCGCAGCGTCTCCAGAGACGGAGAGCGGGACGTCCACCCGTGACGGATCAGGCGGCGGCAGTCGTCACCTGATGGGTGAAAGGCCGCCGTTGTTCACTTCATTAGTCATGAGGCCCCGCCGGCCGCGGGGCCCCGATAAGAGACTTCCCCCTCATTGTGACTTAGGAGGAGCTGAGCTGCATCATCCATTTATAGCTGCGGGGAGGAGGAGGTGGGGGCTGCAGACGCCGTCCACCGGAAGATCAAGACAAAGAGCAGACCTTCAACGTAGCTATCGTGTTTCCTCCAAAAAGCACTTCCTGGATGGGATGCTGAATATGAGGACGTGAAGGCCCCGCCAGCTGAGGTGAGATATGAACCCACGCAGAGGAGACCTCCGGGGTTCTCCGTCAACGTCGTGGACCTTCAGCTCCGAGGCGCAGATGATGGGTCTCCTTCCAACCGACTTTGCTCTCGTAAAAGTCGGACAGTTAAAGAGTTTACGGCCTACATGTGAAGTTTATTGAATACACATGCATATATACATATATATATGTATGTATGTATGTGTGTGTATATGTACATCTATGTATATGTACATCTATGTATATGTATATCTATGTATATGTACATCTATGTATATGTACATCTATGTATATGTATATCTATGTATATGTATATCTATGTATATGTACATCTATGTATATGTATATATATGTATATCTATGTATATGTATATCTATGTATATGTACATCTATGTATATGTACATCTATGTATATGTACATCTATGTATATGTATATCTATGTATATGTACATCTATGTATATCTATGTATATGTATATGTATATCTATGTATATCTATGTATATGTACATCTATGTATATGTATATCTATGTATATCTATGTATATGTACATCTATGTATATGTATATCTATGTATATGTACATCTATGTATATCTATGTATATGTACATCTATGTATATCTATGTATATGTACATCTATGTATATGTATATCTATGTATATCTATGTATATGTACATCTATGTATATGTATATCTATGTATATGTACATCTATGTATATGTATATCTATGTATATGTATATCTATGTATATGTACATCTATGTATATGTATATCTATGTATATACATCTATGTATATGTACATCTATGTATATGTATATCTATGTATATGTACATCTATGTATATGTACATTATGTATATGTACATCTATGTATATGTATATCTATGTATATGTATATCTATGTATATCTATGTATATGTACATCTATGTATATGTATATCTATGTATATGTACATCTATGTATATGTATATCTATGTATATGTACATCTATGTATATGTACATCTATGTATATGTACATCTATGTATATGTATATCTATGTATATGTATATCTATGTATATGTACATCTATGTATATGTACATCTATGTATATGTATATCTATGTATATGTACATCTATGTATATGTACATCTATGTATATGTATATCTATGTATATGTACATCTATGTATATGTACATCTATGTATATGTACATCTATGTATATGTATATCTAGGGCGGCACGACGGCGCAGTGGTTAGTGCTGCTGCTTCACAGATGCAGCTGCCTCACATATTTTTCTATTTCTATTTTGTTTTTTCCCATTTTGTTTTTTATCTTTTGTTTTATTTGATTCAATTTTTTTTGTTATATTTTATTTTATTTCATTTTATTTTATCCTATTTTGATTTATCTTATTTTATTTTAGCTTATTTCATTTTATATTATATTTTATCCTAATTTGATTTATCTAATTTTTCCATTTATGTTTTATTTTAATTGATTCTATTATTTTTGATCATATTTTATTTCATGTTGTTTCATCTTAATTTGTCTATCTGTCATTCTATTTATCCATCTGTCTATATAAATATCTATCTATCTATCTAACTTGTGAAAAGTAGTATGTCCATCTGGTCGGTGTGATGGAGGCCAAGCTCCTTCTCTTCCTTCTCCTCGTCCTCTTTCTTCTCCTTCTCCTTCTTCTCTTCCTTCTCCTCACCTCCTCACACAGGCTGTGATGTCATCAGGTGGCCTCTCTGAGTGATCTGATTGGCCGATGCTCTAAAACCTTGGAGATACTTATTCACCTCCTGACGCCTGGAGATCCCCGAATGCACACACACGCGCACACACACACACACGCACACACACACACACACACACACACACACACACACACACACACACACACACACACACACACACACACACCGGGCGCTGAGGTCTCCTGGCCGCTGACATGCGCGGAGCAGGACAGATGACAGTATAATTGCTGAGTTTCTTTCTCACACGCAGTCTGGAGGAACTCCCCAAACTTCTGGAGAACGTTGAGCAGCAGTCACTTCCTTTCTCATGCTTTTCGGGTTCTGCGTCCGGCCCGTCCAGCTCCGGTGCTTCGGGGATTTGGCCGGCGGCCGGAGGAGAAGCCTGACGGCCGAAGCCCCCCGAGCGACGGCGCAGCTGCGCTCGCAGAGCCTCAGAAGATCTGATGTTCTCCACCGGCGTGGACGTACGGTTACAACTCTGACCCTCGTGCGAAACCGCCGCCGAGCAGAGCTTCGGGGGTTCGGCGTCTGGCAGGAGGAGCTCAGGAAGCAAACCGGGAACGTCGTCTGTAGGTTAATCAATCATCTGATTAGAGAGGAAATGTTGGAGGTGATTGGTTTCTGACGTTCTCCAAACACGCCGGGCTTGGAATTCCCACCGTCGAACCTCCGTTCTCACGCAGCTTGACCTTCATCACACTTCATCGGATACGTAGATAATGGCGTCCAATCACATGGAGACCTTCCATGTGGAGCATCTCTTTGAGATGATCCACAGGAACCCCGCCGTCCCTCCAGGGGAGAGCATTTGGAGAGATTTGCCTTTTTAGCAAATTCCGCCGCAACTGTGCCATACATAGCAGTGTGACTCAGCTATGCTAACGCAGTCTGGAGGGGCGTTTTGTCATATCTAGCATCTCCTCCACAGAGATGTTTGCCTGTCCTCCAGAAGAGTCTGGCCTGGGAGCCGTAATGGAGGGCAAACAGCCAAAAAACACCAACAATGCAAGGAAGACAACGCAGTGCGATCTAATACGGCGAATGACCGCCGTATGTAAACAAAGGCGGCTACATGCTAATGGCAACAACAGTAACTGATGGAGACGAGGACCGTGATGCTGATGCTGCTGGACGAGGCTCCGGGCAGCAGAGGTCCAGCCTGTGACGTCACACGGCTCCCTCGGGTTCTCGGGTTCCACCAAAACATTCCCACGATTTCAGGGGATTTCTTGAATCACCAGGGAGATTCTTTTCCATGGAACTAAATATTGAGATGTTTCACCAGAAACTCCAATGCCTCACTTTCATGTGATATGGCGTTTCAATTTATTAATTGAATTTGCCGATACGATAGATTTATAGATATTTTATATCCTTTTAATTTATTTATCTAATGTTATAATTTATTTTATAGTATCTTATTTTATTTTTACTTATTTTCTATTATATTTTTCTATTTTTTTATCTTATGTTATATTCTATTTTTTTTTATCTTATTTTTTATTATTTTATTATTTTGTTTAATTTTATTAGATGTCATTTTATTTTATTAAAATCTAAAATTTTATTTGATTGTTTTATTCTATTTCATTTTGTTTTATCCTGTTAGATTCCCACGATTTCAGGGGATTTCTTGAATCACCAGGGAGATTCTTTTCCATGGAACTAAATATTGAGATGTTTCACCAGAAACTCCAATGGCTCACTTTTATATGAGATCACATTTTAATTTATTAATTGGATTTTTCCGATGCGACAGATTTATAGATTTTTTTTTAATATCCTTTTATTATATTTTATCTTATAATTCATTTTATATCTTATTTTGTCTTATCTAATTTTTAAGAATATTTTAATATTTCTTATTTTCATTATTTTATTTCATTTGATCTTATCTTACATTTTATTTTATTTTGATTTTATCTTATTTTTTGTTATTTTATTTCATTTTATTTAATCTAATTTTATTTTATTAAATATAGTATTAATTTATTTTATTGTTTTATTCTATTTCATGTTATTTTATCACATTTTATTCCCACGATTTCAGGGGATTTCCTGAAGCACCAGCAAGAGTCTCTTCCATGAAACTAAATATTGAGATGTTTCACCAGAAACTCCAGTATCTTGCTTTTATATGACGTCACATTTTAATGTATTGTTTTTAATTTGCAGATTCGACAGATTTATAGATGATTGACTTGTTTTTTTTCTTCAATTACAATTTATTTCCAATTTATCTGCAGTCAAATGGAGGAATCTTTATCTTCACCGCCAGAGAACGTCTTGGGTGAAAACACGCTGAGATGATTCATGCGTTCATAAATGATGAAAGTGAATAAAATTCTTCTTTTCCTTTGGGGGCCACAGCCAAACATCTGCCTCCATCTGACACTCCTTCCATAAAGCTCCTCTCTGGTCCTCCTCCAGACCTCCTGCCCGGCGGCTCCAGCCTCAGCCTCCTTCCTCCCGGATCTTCTCCAACCCTCCTCTGTCCATGTCATCTCAGTCCAGAACATCTAAATGTGCTCTCCCTCTGAGGAACCTCCACATCTTCACCTCTGCCGCCTGTCTTCTCTTCAGCGTCTCCAAACCAATCATCTCCATCTTCTCCACCTTTCCTTTCACTCTTTTCATCACCTCTGACTTTTCTCCACCCGTTCCAACCTGCTTGTGTACATTTTTCCACTTCTTCTCCACAACCCAGAACTACCTCAGATCCTCCACCTTCTCCACTGTTCCTCTCATCCACACATATGCTAGCCTTCAGCTTCACCTCCACCTCTGTAGATGTTCCTCCACCTGCTCCCTGCCGTCACAGTGTCATCTGCGAACATCACGGATCATGAAAAGCCTCATCGACGGAACGACCTTCTTTCAGGTCAGCAGATGGACCTTCTGTCCACGTGGGCTTCGTCAGGCGTCTGGTTTGGAAGCCTCTGAGATGATGCTGCCTCTGACCTGCAGACGGAGCGAGTCTGGTTCTCGTTACCGGCGTGTGACTGCGAAAACCCCTCAACCCAGAAAGCTCTGCAAAAACCATGGATTTCCAGGCCTCCTCCGTCCCGTCACATTTCACCGGTCGAGTTCCTGGGCGAGGAATCCAGGTCAGCGAGAAGAAGCGTGAGACTGAAGGAAGGCCGTCGAAGTTCTCCTCGTCGGGCCGGCAGGCGAAGGACCTGGACTGGACCCAACTCTGTTCCTTCTTGTTTTTTTTTCCCCTCTGGTGATAAGCAGAGGGAGGAACATGATGCATGGATGCCTGGAAGGGCGAGGAGGTGACCTCCCGCCGACCTCCTCGTCGGAGAACGTACGTCTGAGTCACGCCGTCGCTCAGAATCACTTCTGGTAACGGTCGCCCCCCCCCGGGGGCTCCCCTGAAGAGTCCCTGCTGTCTGAGGGCCTCCTGACACCTTCTGTACGGCGTCCAGGCTGAAGAACACGCCTGGAGGTCGCGGTCGGTTCGGGAATTCGTGTGAAATCGAAGGAGTCTTCAAGTCGAGCATCTTCTCCGTCCGTCCGGAGGAGAACCTCCGTCAGCACCTCCGTCCGTTTGCAGACGACCGCGTTCTCGTAACAAATCCAGAACTCGAAGACACGAAGCCTGACTGGAAGAAGACCAGACCAGAGTGGCGGAACGTTCATGAGACCTCAGCAGGACTGCGTCGGGTTCAGATGCTCACAGAAGATAAGACAGAAGATTGAATTTATTTTATCTTACATTGAATATGTTGGAAGTCCAGCGGCTGGTGGAGCAGTGCTTAGAGCTTCCTCCTCACAGCCAGAAGGTGAGGCTCCATGTTCTCCCCGTGTCTGCGTGGGGTTCCTCAGGGTTCTCCGAGTTCCTCCCACAGTCCAAGAACATGCAGGAGGTTCATTCACCATAAAGTTTGAATGAGAGGGTGATGTGTTGTATACAAACGAATGGACCAACGAAGAGACCGACTCACCGACCGGACGACAAGATTCAACGATTCAAAGTTCCGACGAAACAATGGGCCGACCGACCGAACAACCAACCAGCGAAGCAATGAATGCACCAACGAATCAACGAATCAACAAACCGATGAATCAGCCAGGCAACTGATGAACCAGCCAATGAATGAATAAAAACAACAAACGAATGAACAATCCAAGGAGCGAATCAGCCAACGAATCAACGAATCAATGAATCAACAAATCAACAAACCAATGAATCAGCCAGGTAACTGATGAACCAGCCAATGAATGAATAAAAACAACAAACGAATGAACAATCCAAGGAGCGAATCAGCCAACGAATGAACGAAAGAACGAATCAACGAATCAGCCAGGAAATAAACCAACCAACGAATCTACCCAGATCTGAGTGAGGATCAGCGGCATGAGCGTTTGACGTAAACATGGCCGCTGTCCATGAAGTGGCGTTTAAAGACAGTGGGACGCACCGCCCGCCGCTAGCTAGCCCAGAGAACATCATGGAAAAGCCTGAGCGAGACTTGCGTGCGGTGGACTCGTCCGTGAAGAGGTGGAGAAGTTGTTGTGGGTGAGATACGGTGACGGACAACATCGTCTGGGAGAAGGCAGGAGATGTTTGCGGGGATTCGGTGATGGAGGGAACGTCAGCAGACGTCGGAAGAGGCGTTCAAAGCAGGTCGGGACGGTTTGATGGTTTAAGAAAGAGGAGCAGCTTCACATCGGAGGCCTTTCTGTGTGGAGGCTCCATGTTCTCCCCGTGTCTGCGTGGGGTTCCTCAGGGTTCTCCGGGTTCCTCCCGCAGTCCAAGAACATGCAGGAACTTCATTTACCCTAAAATGTCCAGATGTTTGAATGAGAGGGTGAAGGGTTGTTTGTCCCTGTAAGTATACGAAGGAATGAAGAGATGGACTCCCTGACCAGCTGACCGAACATCCAAGATTCAACCATTCAAAGATCTGATGAAACCATGAGCCGACCCACCAATCAACCAACCAGCGAAGCAATGAACGCACCAACGAATCAACGAATCAACTAAATGAACCAACCAACGAATCAACGAATCAACTAAATGAACCAACCAACGAGTCAACAAGGAACGTGAACAAACAATCCAACCAAACAACGAACGAAATTGTTATTTCCGCTCCCGAGGCCCCTCAACCAACTCCCCCTTTCGAACCCTCTGTCCGGTTCCTGACGGCCAACATCATCTCCATTCATCTGGAAGCCTTTAAAACGACCGCACAAACAGAGCCGTCCATGTTCCTCTCCTTTCAGACACATGGCCGGAAGATGTTGCCCTCGCTGTTCCCTCCGCTTCACCTCCGTGATGTCCGTGAACACATTTGGACCACCTACTGGATTCTCCACGTTTGCCACCCGCTGGCTGGAGGCCTCCTGCTGTCTGCTCGAGGACGGCATCCGCGGCCAGGTGATGAAACCCAACGTGCCGGCTTGAGTTCTCGGAGATAAGGGGAGAACGTCAATATTATGCAATGCACCGGTAACCAACCCCCCACCTCCAGCTGCATCTCCAGCTCCAGCTCCAGCTCCACCTCCACCTCCACTCTCCAAACACCCTGTTAGTTACAGGTTGTGCTTTAAAGGAAGTGTAAAAAGTGACACCATCTGTCATTTTAATAAGCGGCCCTTGTGAGCCCAGGGCGAATGGGGAGATGATGGAGGAGGTGGTGGAGCAGCCCCTCTGTGAGATGACTTGGCACCGCAGAAGACCTGCCATGGGGTGGAAGGTCTATTCCACGCCGCCAAAACCCCCCCAGCGGGAAATGCACGGGTGTTTACTTTGTAAAGGGAAGTGCAGCCAAGACCCCCGACCTGCAACATCCACATTACACATGTACGCGTGTGTGTGTGTGTGTGTGTGTGTGTGTGTGTGTGTGTGTGTGTGTGTGTGTGTGTGTGTGTGTGTGTGGGGAAATGCATAAAGGGAAAAGACATATTTATTCAGGAGTGCGCGTCCAGA
>CAAKHD010011085.1:22799-33809 GCA_901007705.1 Fistularia tabacaria | reverse complement strand
TGGCACAGAAAATAGAGATGTACAACTACTTACTCACTCATCCATTCATCCATTCATCCATCCATTCATTCATTCATTCATTCATTTACATGTGATGGAGACTTTCAACATTCACTTCTCATACAGAGATAACATTCATTCATTCATTCATTCATTCATTTACATGTGATGGAGACTTTCAACATTCACTTCTCATACAGAGATAACATTCATTCATTCATTCATTCATTCATTTACATTCATTCATTCATTCATTCACTCATTCATATATCATAGACACCTACGATCATTCACAGCTCCTATAGAGACAACAGCCACTCATTCATTCACTCATTCATCATGTACGGATATACAAGTACTCATTCATTCATTCATTCATTCATTCATTCATTAACTCATACATCATATAGACTTTCAACCAGTCACGCCTCAGACGACATTCACTCGTTCATTCACACGTCATTAAGAGACATAAAACATTTGTGCATTCATTGGCACATCAAATAGAGATGTACAACTACTTACTCACTCATCCATTCATCCATTCATCCATCCATTCATTCATTCATTCATTCATTTACATGTGATGGAGACTTTCAACATTCACTTCTCATACAGAGATAACATTCATTCATTCATTCAAATGCCATTAAGGGTCATACAACCATTCATGCATTCATTTGTATGTAGAGACAACATTCACTCATTCATTCATTCATTCATCCATTCATTTTGTATATCATAGATACCTTCAACCAATCACACCTCATATAGAGACGACATTCACTCATTCATGCATTCATTCATTCACTCATTCATATATAATCGATACTTTCAACCATTCACACCTCATATAGAGACACCATTCACTCGTTCATACAGACATACAAGTGTTCATGACTAGGGTCTCCAGTGAACCTCCCCGTGTGTTTGGACTGTGTGAGGAACCCTGAGAACCCTGAGGAACCCACGCAGACACGTGGAGAAGATGGAGACTCCACACAGGAAAGGCCTCCTGTGGGAATCCAACCGGGGACCTTCTGGCTGAGAGGAGGGGGATCTTCCCACTGCTCCACAGCGTCTCTGAGATCTTAAAATACTCGGGTTAAAGAAAAGCCCATCACGTCCATGTGTTCCATGGAAGCTCCTGACCTCTGGTCCTCATGCGATCTTCATCCGGCTCTGACGTGCTGCTGAGACGCTGGCGAGGGCGAGGGTCGGCGTGAGAACGGGATTCCCCGGCGTCTCCGCTGAGGTTCCCAAGATCTCAGAGGCCGCGACGTCCTCGGAGAAGGACTTCGATCAGCGGCAGGTCCTCCCTGAGGAGAAGAAGGGCAGATGGGAACGCGTGATCTTCCCGACCTCAGGCCATTAATACCGGCTTGTTTACAAAGAGCGAGGAACGTGGTTGCGAGCGAAGATCATCCCTCACCGTGAAGGTTCCTCCTCAGGACACCAGCCTGGAGAACCTTCAAAACCACAAGCATGTTCAGGCCCGGGCTATCTTTACCCAGAGCTTCTCCGGGAGCTTTGGAAAAGCTGCGGTTCCAGACTTTGAGAGGACACTTGAGGTGGAACATCAGGGCGCAGTGAGTGATTTCATGGAGATATTAATGGTGGAAAGAGTAAACCCCGCTGGCTCGGCTGCAGGAGTTGTCATCTCCACCGCAAAGCTCATGTCTTCAATGGGTGAAGAACCTCTGTTTCACGTCGTTACGTCATTTGTTTTTTTTCTTCTGCGGCCTGGAAAGCTCTGGATCCACGGAGCCCAGAGGATCTTCTCCCCCCGCCGAGCCTGACGTCGACAAAACGGTAAAAAGCTGCTGAATATTCGAGCGCTGGGTTCGGGACATCAGGGACATCCAGGAGTCACGGTTGTTCTTCAGGAGGTCAGTGAAGGTTCCTCCGCATCAGAATCACTCCCTGGAAACACATGGTGGACCTTCTGAAAGACCTGACCTTGGAAATAAAGGCGGAACAGACGGAGAGCCGCCGTTCTTCAAGAGCAGAGAAACAAAGAATCCATGTGCAAGGCTTCTCAAACCTTCATCCATCCATCCATTCATCCATCCATCCATCCATCCATCCATCCATCCATCCATCCATCCATCTATCCATCCATCCATCCATCCATCCATCCATCCATCCATCCATCCATCCAACCATCCATCCATCCATCCATCCATCCATCTATCCATCAATCCATCCATCCATCCATCCATCCATCCATCCATCCATCCATCCATACTACAGGGGGCTGGAGCTCAATCACATAGAGAGACACACTACCACTCACTCACTCATTCACCTGGTATAAAGTCATACAAATATTCACTCATTCACATGTCAAATGGAGCATTCACCCTCTCATTCACACGTCACAAGACAAAAACATTCACTCACTCATTCACCTCTTGCATAGAGACATACAACCATTCACCCTCTCATTCATATTTATATCTGGACAGACGACCATTCACCCTCTCATTCATGCGGCAGATAAAGACAAAGACATTCACCCTCTCATTCACGAATCATATCTGGATAAAAACATTCACTCACTCATTCACATGCCGCATGGAGACATACAACCATTCACCCTCTCATTCATATTTATATCTGGACAGACGACAATCACCCTCTCATTCAGTCATCACACAGAGAAAAAAACATTCACTCACTCACTCATTCACCTGGTAGAAAGACATGCAACTGTCACTCACTCACATGTCAAGTGGAGGATTCACCCTCTCATTCTTATTTACGTGTGGACGGACAACCATTCACCCTCTCATTCACGTCATCAAAGAGACAATCAAACGTCGCATAGAAAAACACTCCATCCATTCACCCTGTCATTCGTTTCCATGCAGACTCACAGCTCCTCCCCTCAGAGTTCACACACACCTGAGGACTTCCTGTGGGAGTTCTTCTCCCTCCCTGCTCTCCAACACAAAAGAAGAACCACCTGCAAACGCAGCCAGCGCTCATTTGCCTTTCAGTGCCGGCCGGCTGAGAGGGTCAGGAAGGGGCAGGAAGGGGCAGGAAGGGGCAGGAAGGGGCAGGAAGGGGCAGCGTCAGTGACCTGAGAACTGATTTGAAGTTGCACAGAGTTGGACTTGTTTCCATGGAAACGCTGGGATCTGCTCTGCAACATCTCGGCTGGAAGCAGGGCCTGATTCTGGCCCAAACCTCTTCTGCTGCTTCTCTGGGCGGCTCCCTTCCATCCTTATATTCTCCAAGGTCCTCCTCTGGACCTCCAACCTCAGCATCCTTCGACCTAGATCTTCTCCATCCCTCCACCTCCACCTTCTTCCCCTCCACCTGCTGTAGCGTCACCGCTCCACTTGGGTTCCTCACATGTATTTGGTCTCGCGGCCGCTTTCCAGGCTTGACCTCCACCTCTGTAGATGTTCCTCCAGAAGATCTCGCCGAGGATCACATCTGCGAACATCGTCGTTATCCACAGATAATGAAGGACTCGAGTGAACCTTCTTGAATGAGCTTCTTCAGCTCTTCTGGGCGGCTCAGCCACGGTGACAATTGTTTGCGCGTTAAAAGATTTAAAAAATGTTTTTTTAAAATGAAAAATCAAAAAATACATTTTTTTTAAAAGTAAATAAATGAATTAAAACATTAAAAGAAATAAAACGAATAAATTAAAAAAATAATAAAATCAATGAATTAATAGAAAAAATAAAAATTAAATAAATTGATGATATAAAGTAATTAAAAAAAACTAAAATAAATGAATAGATAAAAAAATAAATTAATTAATCAAATAAATGAATAAATAAAAAAATTAATTTAATTAATCAAATAAATGAATAAATAAAATAATTAAAAAAAATAAAATCAAATCAATTAAACAAATAACTTAAATACAATAAATTAATCAAAACTAAAATCAATCAATTCATTAAAAAGCAAAATGTATTAAATTCGTAAATAGATAAATAGATTAATAGGGAGTGGCGTGGTGTAGGACGTACAGCTATTGTCCTTGGAAAGAACATTCCCGCTTGGATTCCCGGCTCCTCCTCGCCAGTCGAAGTGTTGTTGAGCAAAGACGCCGAAGCCCTAACGGCTCCCCCGGCGCCGCTCGACAGCTGCCAACTGCTCATGGTTCATCCGTGATGAGTTCAATGCAGAGAGGAATTGCCCGCAAGGGATTAATAAAGTATAATAAAATTATACTTTATATAATTCTATAAATCTGCGCCATCCCAGGGGCAGATTTATCGCCGTGGGAACGGCCTCGCTACCCCGATGGGTTACTTTGACGACAGCGGAGAAAAGATGAGTCACCCGGCCGGATTTCTTTTCACCTACTTCAACCCGCCTCTGCTTTCCAGGGGTCTGGAAATGGGGGTTTGCGTAGATATGGAAGTGTGTGTGTGTGTGTGTGTGTGTGTGTGTGTGTGTGTGTGTGTGTGTGTGTGTGTGTGTGTGTGTGTGGTTTTCCTTTTGCTGCGACGGTGGTTTTCCTGCCAAGCGATGGCCGCTGTGATGCGATGCTGACTCCATCGCAGCTTGGCCGTGAGTCACGCTTCGGGAACCGTCGCTGAGTCACACAACACCGCCGTCCAAGAGGTCGTCTCTCCGCCGTCGCGTCCCCTGGAGGACGGCGGCGGGGATGTCGAAGGGGTCACGGCGCCGGACGCCATTCGGACTGCGCTTTCCGCCTCGGTTGACTCAGCGTTTGGCTCGTCGGCTTCGGGGAACATCTACGTATCGGCTCCGCTCAATGCTGAAGGTATTTTCCGGGGATGGTGTTTTTCCTCTGGAGGTGGAACGGCGCGCTTGGATTCCATCCCCGCCGGGAACCGAGGAACAGCCTGACGTTTCGACGCAACCGGGACATTCAGGGCCGTGACCGGTGGCAACGGAGAACCTCATTGCAAATCTCACAATGGCCACTTTTGTTCTCCATGAATCTGGTTTTGTTCCGGAAGCATGTGAGCGCTTGCCGCTTCCATTGTAACCCAACGAGAGGCTGCTCGAGGAGAGCGTGGCCTTCACCTGAACGTGCTGCCCGGCGCCGGTTTCCTGGCACGTCGGGGTGTCTGCGCTCGCCGCCAGGGGGTCCGACCGGGTACGATGAGGGGACGAACCTCATTTTCCGCTGCGAGCGCGAAACCGTGAGCAGTTCCTGGGGTGGACACCTCAGAGAAGATCTGGAACGAGGACCTCGAGAGGGGCACCGGGGGCGAGAGAAGATCGGACGGTTCCGAAGGGATCCGCCGGGCTTTGAGTCCACAGCTGGAGGGAGAGAGGTCGGCCAGAGAGGACCGGACCTCCTCCAACTTCTGGGGCAGCGAGGCGAAGACGGCCGGACACACCGGAGCTGGAGATGAACAGCAGCGAGACGGTCCACTCCACCAGACCGTGAGGGGAGGAGACGGGGGACTGTGGAAAAAGAGGGGAGGCAGGAGAAGAGGAGGCGATGGAAACCCTGCGGCATCTTCAAGACTCAGACGAGATCTAACCCTCAGACAAAAGCTCACTGTTGGAATCAAAGGGTCTGAATCTGACAGAAATCAAAGATCACGCCCGTCCGACCCCTTTCCCGCTTCTTCAGCTCTTCATGGTGGAGCTGAAGGGCGGGATGGTGCTTCTGCTACGCAGCCAGAAGGTCCCCGGTTGGCTTCCTGTGGAGTGTCCATGATCTGGGTTCCTCAGGGTTCCTCCCACGGTCCGAACGCAGGAGGTTCGTTGGAGGCCACGCACATTCCAGATGTCTGACAAAAAGGGCAGGCGTGACCTGCTGGAGCTCCACCCGAGATCCGGAGATACTGTCATTTCTTCACAGTAGCTCGGTGGAGTCACCGGGATTCATCTTCTGGACCCTTCTGGATTTCTTTCAATCTGAGCGTCAGCAGGAACACCTGCTACATCTGAGGAGCTTCCACCGAGCCGGACAGACAATGCGGATCTTCTGTGATGGGAGGAAAGGTGTACGAGTCCCGACCCGAGGCATATCGATCACGCAGCTAAACGCCTGAGACCTGCTCTCCAAGTGTGTTTGGAGGGACAGCGCAGACGAAGAGCAAATCAGACATACCAAGAAGGACCGTCCGAGCAGCCGCTGACCCGAAACCGCCCGGCAGCGTAGGCGGGGTATCGCCCGGCCTTCAAGATAAACTAGCATAAACCGAACGAGCCGTCAACACGGCCGGCGCCGAAACCCGCAGGATCCTAGAAATGCAATAATCGCAGCCGTTGGGAAACGTGAGCCAGACCGGCCGCTCTATTTCCAGCCGGAGGCCAAACAGGAAGCGCCTGTATCACTGACAGCCTCGTTTCTGCCGCGCCGCGGCCAAAGCCGGGGAAAGCCACCTGCGCGTGGGCCGGGGAAGGGCTATCTTCGGCGCGCGAGGACGGGGTCGGAAGGGCAAAGACATGTTTAGAGGGGAGGGAGCAAACGTTCGTTGGCTCGTTTTTCATCTGCGAAGCTCTTCATCCCGGCTGCCGTGGATTTCCAAGAGACGAACATTCGCTCACACAACCTTTTTTTGCATCATGGAGCGGTTAAACGTCTGACGTTTGGAGCAGCCTTTAAGGTGTGGCGGATAAACACAACAAAATCAAATGACGCGACCGGCATAAAACTGCTATTTTCTAAAAAAAAAAGATTAAATCCACTGTGTGTGCAACTTTGTGAGCAGCGTCCTGGTGACATGGACGAATGCACAATGCTTGACTCCAAGTGGAGGAGCAGCTTTGAGAGCTGGTTGCCGTGGATTCTGCAGAGCGTGGAAACAACCTGTCGCAACAAATCCATATTTCAAGTCGGACTCCTGCTATCGGCCGTCAAATGCAGCTCTTCTTCGAAGTTGTCGGCTCTACTTCCGTCTCCTCACCGGCTCTTTTACCCCGAGCAAAGACACTTTCACTTTGCTAGCTTGGGGCTTTCAATTTAGCGGTAATGTGCTATGTGTTCCTCCCTCTGTGTCGCTAGCGTGTCGTGGTGGGGAGGCTTGTGTGCCTCCATGACCCTGGAGGTTCTACCCCTGCTGGGTCTCATCAAGCCGGGCGGGTTTCGGGCTGGAGGTCGGACAAAAGGCAACACCTGGTCCTCCAGGTTGGGGGTTCAAGCTCACCCCAGAAAACACGACCTGTTGCAGATAAACAAGAGCTGGATGAGAAGAACACGGAGGTGTTTGGGAACGACAGTGTTAGGCCACGGAAACTGACGGATGCTGAGGCTCATAGTGCAACGCAAAGCGTGGATGCAGTGGTGGAAAGCGCGCCGCCACTGGACTCTAGAGCAGTGGTGATGCCTTCTCTGGAGGGAGCAATCACGCTTCTCCTTCAGGCGATCCGATGGACCAGTCTGGGTTTGGCGGTCGCCAGGAGAACAAGACTTGTATGACTGGGTTGTGCCAAGTGTGACGTTTGGTGAACTCCCACAGTTTCAGCATGCCAAGACATCTTGGACACTTCCATGCTCCCAACTTTGTGGGGACAGTTTGGAGCCCCTTCCTTCTCCAGCAACATGACTGAGCACCAGTGGACAAAGGAAGATCCATGAAGACCTGGAGGACAGCGTCTGCTGTGGAGGAACTTGACTGACCTCAACCCCCTAGAACACCTTTGACATGAACTAGAGTGGAGACTGAGAGCCAGACCTTCTCCTCCAACATCAGAATGATCCAACATTCCCATGAAGACACCGGTGAAGCTGGTGGCCATTCTTCCCTGAAGAGCTGAAGGTGTTCCAGCGGCAAAGGGTGGATCCACGTCATATTGAAGCCTACGGATGAGGAATGGACGTCACTGAAGTTCATCTGCCAGTCGAGGCAGGTGAGCCAACACTTTGGGTCAAACAGTGATTGTTCTCCTGTTGCTTCATTAAAGCACACGCAGGGAGGAGGTAGAATGTAGGAAGATCCAACCATCTGCAAGTGAAGAAGTTCCCGTCCAGACAGGACGACGAGAAGATGTCTATTCTTCTCCCTGTTGGTGTCACTCCACTGCATCCTGTAGATGTGTGTCATTGTGTTGTCACTCTCTTTCTATTCTTGCCCCAGTTGTTGTCCTTTTTGGTCGTCTATTGTCACCTTCGCTGTTTTTCATTCATTGACCAATTTTGATTTTTTATCAAGATATCTTTTGACTACCTTTTAATTGTCTCTCTTATTTACCGTAATTTCCGGGCCATTGAGCGCACCTGAATATGAGCCGCACCGGCTAAAAGTAGGGGTAAACCACTGACGTCATCTTCTTCGGTGTCAGAATTGAGGAGCCTCAGAAGCTGGTTAGCCCCATGAATTAGCCGCGGTGTTGTTAGCGTGTGAAAAACAAGATAGGACCGAACCCGAGCTTCGTTCTTCTGGCCGCCGGCGGGAGGAGGTTTCACGAGCAACTGTGTGGCACGTGGGGGCCGACGCTGGAGGACCTTCTCCTCCACCTCCTCCACGCTTTACGGGGAACGTCTCCGGCGCAAAGACGAGACGCCCCGTTCTGCCGGAGAGGCAGCAGATCCTTCGGGGAGCTGCTGTTTTTGCGACCAAACAACAGTCGTGTCCAGGAGAACGACAGCACATAAAAGTTTCAAAGCTCCAGCTGGAGTTTTACAACCTGAGGGACAACGTCTCGTCTGATTGGACTTCCTGGTTTCTCCTTCTTCTTCCATGTCAACTTTTGCTTTTTATTTTTATGAGAGCCAGAAATGCGAACAATTTATCCCGGAGGAGGAACCCGGTGTTTCCGAGAAGATCGGAGAAGCAGGACGCAGATGAATTTGAGAAATGGAGACCGAGGAGAAGACAGGAGGCGGCGGAGGTGAAGATGTGGAGGCTCCTCTCTGCGAGGGAGAAGGATGGACAGGGGGGACACGGCATGTTAGATGTTGTGGAGATAAAGTCACACTGAGATGGTTTGGACATGGACAGAGGACGGATGGAGAAGATCCGGCGAGAAGGACGCTGAGGGTGGAGGAGGACCAGAGGAAGACCTGAGAGGAGGTTCATGGATGGAGGAGAAGAGGACCAGCGGACGTGAAGAGCAGGGGTTAGATGGAGGCAGGAGTTTCTGGAGGCTCTCAGCCGTCCGAGGCTGATCCTCCTCACATCCTACCTGAAGAAGCCCTCTCAGATCTCAGAGGCAGAACATCTTCAAGTCCGCGGAGGTTCTCCGCCTTCCGGGTCACGGTGAACGCTTCTGGAGGCTCCCCACAGGTCATGAGAAGGGAAGAAGCCTCTGAGGGATGAAACGTCTCCACGAGAAGAAACACAAGTCCAGTCGTCACCACGAGAAGATTTCCACATCTTCCAGAGAAGAAATCAGGTCCAGTTGGCGGCAGATGACTGGCTGCAGGAGAAGAAATTGTCAGTTAGCACAACTTGACCTCTGCGTTGGACCATCACTGATGAACCCTCGGCAGACAGACAGGGGTTCCTCAACCCTCCCAGTTCCAGGAGGAGCTCGGGGGCAGAAAGGTGCCTGCAGGGAGACCCGGATCCCCAGACCTTCTGGTCCCGGGAGGCCTCTCACATCTGGACCGGGAGGCGCTCGTCCTCCTTTCTGACACTCGGATTCCACTTCTGGATCGGAACGATCCGGAGTCGAAGCAAAATCCACAGATCCGCGAAGTTCTTCCCCCGCAGGAGGACGAACGCGCGCCACATGTTCGTAACATCCAGGGTTTTAATTCCAGGGCTTTTACTGCTCCTCATAACTCTCCCCTCCTGGTTCCAGTTGTTTCCTGTCCTGACTGTAAACTCCACTCGCGTGGAGAGGAGTGAAGAAGACGAAGCACGAGGAATCTTCCCCAAACGGCCGGCGGGGACCAGATACGTTCGAGAAGATCAGCCGCTCGGTTCTGGTGGTGGAAACCGTCCCGGTGAAGCGTTTCCAGGCGAGGGAAAGAAGCCGGAAGAAAGCAAGGACGGCCTCGTCCGAAGGTCCGAAGCTCCGAAGGTCCGAAGGTCCGAAGGCCTTCACGGAGGGATGGAGACGGACCGACAACCACTGACAAACGATCGCCGGAGCTTCAGTGGAGACCACAGATCTCCAGACGTGTGAATGAGAGGGTGAATGGCTGTGTTTCTATGTGATTTGTGAATGAATGAGTGAGTGAATGCTTGTGTGTTTCCACATGACGTGTGAATGAGTGAATGAACGGTTGTATCTCTCCATATGACTGATGACTGAGTGAGAGAATGAACCCGACCGGTCGTGTCTCCGTGTGTCGCTGTGATTGGTCGGGGGGCGAGCCGCCTCTCGTCCAATCACAGCCGCGGGATGGAGAATGAATGGATGCTTCCCTTGTTGGGAGCGAAAGGAAAGAATAATCCGCGGCGGTTTCGCCGTTTTACGCTAAAAGTCTCCGTGTGGGTTCCTGAAGGTCGGGAGAACCCGGGGAACCTCCGAGCGCGGCCGGGTCAAGGACTTCGGCGCCGGCCAAGCGAGTCGCCCCCCAGCTCCGGTCCGAGGAGGGAGGTTTTTCTGTTGCCGAGGACCAAAACTGAAAGCAGTAAAACCAGCAACACGGTGCATTCAAGGCCCCTGGCGTGGCGTCTGGGAGGAGGAGCCTGAGACGGGTGACATTCCAGAGCTCCAGACTGCAGACGTTTTCCTCCGCACGCTTTCCCCTCCATGAATTAAGGCGAAAAAATGAATAAAAAAATCTTTGTATTCATATTTTTACGTCCTGAATTTATGTTGCGTCTTTTGGCGGGGTTGAAAAATGTGTCTGCTCGGCGTTCGGAGGCAGCCCGTCATCCCCGGGAGCTTATCGGCTGGCCGGCCGCCGCGCCTGACGGCGTGTTCGTCCGCCGCACGTTTCACCAGGTGCTTTCAATCAGCGTCCCTCACACTCGCATCTCCTTACATGGAGCTTCAGCGAGACCAAAGATTGCTTTTTGTACCGCAAAAATAAAAACGCCGCTCCTCGGAGCCGTTAAAAACTCGGCCCGGGGGGGGGGGGGTTGAAACGTGTGGTTCGTTTCTCCGTAAGCAAAGGGAGGGACGTTTACCTGTTCCTTGAACGGCTCCCGGGCGGCG
>CAAKHD010011085.1:2302-17073 GCA_901007705.1 Fistularia tabacaria | reverse complement strand
CGTCCCCTCCCCCCCGCCCCGCCCCGCCGAATCTTGCACTTTTTGTGTGGGGGGGGGGGGGGGGGGGGGGGGGGGGGGCACCTTTGAGATGTCTGGATCTGGAAGACGGGGCGCCGCCTCCCTACCTTTATTAGTGGAAGCAGGTTGAGGGATGACCTCATTTGTTTGCGTCTATCAACCCCACGCCGTACTGAATCATCACCTCTGTATATTTTTTCGGGGTGTTTTGCAAGCCAGCTTTTAAATCCTATTTATACGACGTGCCCGGACTGATGTTTCCCATTTCGCTCTGATGGTTCAGATGAAACACAAATTGCAGGCTGCGCTGAGCTCGCAGGCGCCGAGCTTTGGCGAGGAGGTCTTTACAACCCTGGCAGCTTTGAGGGCTTTTGGTTCTGATTAAATCCGCCGTCCTTATGGAGATGGACGGCGACATCCACCTACACCAGCCTCACCGGCGAGCATGCCAGCGACGCACGGTAGCGGAAACGTCGGCCGCCGACTTGCGCGTTGCTTTCGAACCTTGGTGAGTTTGTAAGCTGGAGGTCTCGATGACACACACACACACACACACACACACACACACACACACACACACACACACACTCCGTCACTCAACACGTCCTCCAACACGTCGGTAAACACCCCCCCCCCCCCCTTCTTGGTGCGCGTCCCGTCTTCGGGACCTTCGATATGCGAGTCGTGTTTGTCCGCGCAAACAACGTCAGATGTTTCGAATTAAAACGGAGCCTTCTGAAAACCAGGATCGCGTCTCCTCGGATCCCGTTTCTTGGAATATTTCTTTCGCCTGATCTGCCAAATAATCAGCAGTGACTGTGTGATGGTGGCTGATGCTGGACAGGACAGACTCCACTCCTGCCATCACTTCCACGAAGATACGCCTGATACATGTCGCATCATGACTGTGTGAGTTCGTTCACCCTCTCATTCACACGCCTGAACAACTTCGGGGGTATAAATGTGTAATGATGTGATAGAATTATATTTGAAGCCTGCCGCCTCCCTCTGTGCAGAGGGAGAGGGAACTCGGTTATGCAACAAAATAATGTGTGTTTGTTGCCAAAGACACAGAGTCACATTCTGAGAGGTTATTCAATATGAGTTATTATTTAAAAACATCTCTCTTCAACAAGTCTGAAAATGAAAAGAAATAATATAAATTAAAAAAATAAAAATGAAAAAAAAAAAATCTCTGGAATGAAATAATGAGCGAAATAAAGCCTCTTGAAAAATAAAAGCTCTTTCTTCACGTGGAAATATTCCTGGAAGTATCAAATAATGTTATAAATGATGCCCCTTCAGGATCGGAAAATTCTTTTTCAACTCAATATGTCTTCCTCTCTTTTTCAGTGTTGTGATTTCCATCATCAAAACAACGTCTGTCTCCAGTTTCCGTCCGAGCTGATCTGACCGGCACATCATCAACAAACGAAGCAGGAGCGGCTTCAGAAAGTCAGTTGCGCAAATAGAGCCGTAATTACGGTACAGTCCCGCGCGATGGTTACCGTAATATTCCGTGCAAAGCGCAAGCCGATTTGAGTAAATCATTCCCGTTTCCACGGAAAACAATGAAAAGCGGACATTTTCACCCGCGCCGCTTGGCCTCCGTACACGCCGAGTGTAAACTCCCATTTCTTGAATCTCACGCTTTTCCGAGAGAGCAGAGACTTTAAAAAAAAAACAAAAAAAGAAAAATCACCATCAGCCTAAATTGCTTTTAATCCTCGCCCTGGACTCCGTGAATTGCCGAAGCTGAAAAATGACGGGCCTGAACACCTGCAGCGAGCTCCATCAGCGCTCCGATTCCAGCCCCGTCTGAAAAACTACCTCGTCTGTTTTTCAAATCTGAAGAAGCGTCTTCTTGCCAAACGAAAGGCCACATTATTTTTGTGGAGTTGGGCAGCTTCCTGGCGGCGCTGGCTTTGGCTCCGCCGCGCTGCTCATTACTCTGGTGGTCTCCGGCCTATCGGGCTTGATGGATTCCGTTGGCTGCGCGGTGACACCCCGTCCCGCTCTGCAGCTGCGTTCCCCGAATTCTTCCGGCCAGCCGTCGCCGCCACCGCCGCCGCCGCGCGCTTTGACTGAAAGTCCGACTCCGCTCGGCTTCGCACCTCGTCTGGTGGCCGGGCGGACCTCCTCGACGGAGACGCGACGAGCCGAGGTCGTCCTCGGGTTTCGGGCGGCGGAAGTGACCTCCTGAAATATCCCATTTTTAAATGTGCGTAAAATGTCTCTTGGTGCAGGTGTTTCCTCGCATGGCCTCACAAGTAGCTCTCCTTCGCCTCGAGGGTTTTAGAGGGTCTGAGGTTGTGGAGCGCCTGGACTGGAGGTGAAGAAGAAGAAGAGACGTCCGGAAACCAGTGGTCGAAGCTGCTTTCCGACAGGAACGTTGTCAAGCTCCAATGTGGTTCCAGGAAGTAGCCTCCTCCGAGTCCTCCTCCAGGAGAACCTTCTCGCTCTGCTTTCCCACAGGCAGCGAGGGACCACGGTCGGGACCGGCGGGACAACAAGCACCTTCAGCTCCACACTCCAAAACAAACCAGCGAAGGAGGAGGAGAAGAAGAAGACGACACGTGGAGGTGAAGCTACCAGTGTTCGTGGAATGAAATGAGAACCCTCAGATGGTTGGAGTGTTTGTTTCTCCTCCCTGCACTGCTCCACCGTGTGAAGAACCCATTAGCCTTTAGCTAACGCCGCACTTAATTTGGTTGATGTTCCTCAACCAGCCTTGGAAAGCCCTCTGGAGCGCGGCAGGCCAGAAGAGCGTGGACCTCTTCGTCTCTCCCTCCCTCGCCGGTTCTGTCGGATTTTGCCGGCAGAAGAACACCTGACCACAAATGGCGCGCTGGTTGCATCCACCCGTGGGTGCCGTCCTCAGCTAGCTTAGCGGGTCGCTGTAGCCTTTGGCCAAGGGCAGATGTCCCACTCCTCACAACCTTCCTCCCGCGGCACAGTGAGCTCCACCAGGATTACCTTCTGGTCTTTGGTTGACCATGAAACGATGTCTGGGCGGAGGGCAGTTTGGACGGCAGCCTTCACGTCTCCCAGGAGCCGCGAGAAGTACCTGGAAATGCACCTACGTCACATGAGCTCCAACTGGAGCTGTAAAAAGGGCTAAAATGTTGGATGTCGGACGGAGGACGGATGCCAGCTCCGGCCTCTCGGCTGCTCCTCAGCCGACGTCCAGATGGAACGCCGTCCGTCCCGCGAGAGGTTTACTCCAGTTCGTAAATGTCACTCCTGGTTACGGCTGAGGAAGATATCGCGGGAAGGTGCGGCGCTGATGTCGATAAACGATAGCAGAAAGGACTCCCCACAGGGGGATTTGGAACGGGGGGCTGTTTTGTACACGAGCATAAATTCCAGCCCTGCGGACGTTGTGCAACGGCTGGATCCGCAGATGGGTTGCACAAGTTGTGAGTGAGAGGACGGAAGTAATAATTCGCTTGCGTAGGTCGGACGCGTCACATTCCCGGAAACCCATTGCGCCGCCGCGCTGACGAACCATTCCTACGTACGCGTCAGACGCGGTTTCGCCCGACGGTCTCCGAGGTAAACAAGTAAATAAAGAAAGCTGCGGCGGTCCATGCGGACGCTTTCAAACGCGGGCGGCCGCAGGGGGAAGGGTTAGCGTCGAATAGCGTGCGTCCTTCTTGGAAAACAGCAAGGGCAAGAGTCATCTCCTGCAGGGGATGAGCTGCGGCATCCATCTTGCTGTCAGCTCCTTTCCCTAAAAGTTGTCACGATCCGTATCGCCGAACGTCCCAGACCTCTTTTGTTATCCATCTGCGGTTCCTCCTGCTGTTTTATACCCGTATATTTCATACCAGCAGGGAAAAGGGAGCGATCATCTATCGCGCAGACGCATGGGTTTAATTGCCGCTTGTAGATTTTGGCCCTTGTTCGGACTCGGCCGATGCTCTGCTGCTGGCGGCGGCTTCGGCTCCGGCCAGCCGGCGAGCACGAGCTGCAACGTTTACGGCCTCCCGGACGAGGGGAGTCACCCCTTTAAAGGGTAACGCTGCTCGCGGTTGGAAATGGCAGCGTTTGCGTTTGTAGCATCGGGCCGTACCATCGTCAAATCCAATGCGGACGCCCTCGCGTACGACAATCATCACAGCCGGCATTTTCCCCGAGGAGCAACGCACGTCGATTAGGATTAGCATTAGCGGTAGCTCTGGTGGACGAGCTCTGGCTCCGTTAACGAAGCCAAGCGGAGCTTCTTTCTCAGGGGAAAAAGCAAAGACTACTTCGTCACCTTTGGTGTTTGTGACGGCGCCCGGACAGGAGGTGAGTCTGAGCCTGTTGTAGATCAGAAGCACAGCGACAACTCCTGGCCTAGCGTGGGTGCTACAGCGTTTCTGGAAGCATCCGACCATTCATCCTCTCATGCACACGTCTGGGCGCGCGTGTTTGGACCATTTGAGGAACCCAGAGGAACCCAATGCGAGCGTCCCGTCGGCGCGAACATCACGGCCGTTTCCTGTGAAGTACGCGCTGAAAGGAAACAAATCAGCCGTCCCGCTAGCGGCTGTCATTCCGCCGCGCTGATGTGGCTTGTTCTCGGTTGCCGTGGAATCGGTCGCCTGCCAAGCTTGCATATGCGTATGGAAAATAATGAAAAATACGGCAGAACAAAGAGGACGCGTCGGCATTTCATCATGTCCGTCTACTCCACGACAAACACCAGGGTTCTGAGCAACAGGCAGGAGGATGACAAGAATTAAATGTGTTTTTTCATCCTTGGAAAAACACATTTCTGTACACTTGCTAGCGATTACCTCCTATAATTAGCCTCATCTGTTTAATTGAATTGGCGGCGCAGCGGTTAGCTTCTCCGCCTGACAGCCAGCAAGTCCTTCCTGTGTGGAGTCTCCATGCTCTCCGTGAAGGGTCGGCGCTTCCACCTCACTGCCAGAAGGTCCCATCGCCAGCTATGGTGCTTTAGCTAACAGCTACATGAGCGAAGCATGAATAAGGATGCATCTGGGCTTCCACCGCCTCACTCTGTCACACATGTCCTCCCCTAACTCCGTTGTCTGTAAGTTAGATGATACAATCTGATATCAGTTTCTGGTATCATGACACATTGCTATTCGATATTATTGTGTGTGAATTTCTCACGTTGTGTTGCCAACAGACTCTTTTACAACGTGTCAGCTGATGATGACATGAGGCTGATATGGAGCTCAAAGAACATTGTTCCGTCATTCGAAACTTCTGCTTTCCTACATGTTTTGAAAGATTCCTCCTAAGACATTCCTCCATCCAGAAAAACTCTGAGCGGTTGGAGGAGCATCTGTGCTTCCAGCACCTCACGACCTCACTCTTTCACACATGTGGAGCTCCAACTGCGTCGTCGGTGTCACCCCATTGCATCCTGTATATCTTTGTCATTGTCGGTGTCACTCTGTTTCTATTCTTGCCCCTGTTGTTGTCATTTTCGGTCGTCTACTCTGACCCTCGCTGCTTTTTACTTATTTATTCTGCTATTTATTTTTCATTCTGTTGTCGATTCTGTCCCTTCTGTTGTTCACCTTGCCGCCGATTCCTTTTTTCATTTTTTATCTTCATAGATGTCTTTGGACTTTTAATAGTCTCTCTTGTATTTTTTCATACTTTGAATTACCAAATTAATTGCAATATATTGTTATTGTTGTGCTGCAGTGACAAAAGAATCTCCTCCATGGGGATCGATAAAGCATCATCTTATCTTTTCTTCTGGCTTCCACCTGACAGCCAGAAGGTCACCTGGTGGGTCCCCTCCCACGGGAGGCCTTCCTGTGTGGCGCCTCCATGTTCTCCATGTTCTCCCCGTGTCTGCATGGGGTTCCTCGGGGTTCTCCGGGTTCCTCCCACAGTCCAAAAAACATGGCGGATGTTCATTGGAGTTCACTGCACGCGAATGAGAGGCTGAACGTTTGGATGTCCCCATATGTGGCCCCCTGATTGGTCCGTGGTCAGCCCCGCCTCCCACCCGATCACAGCCGGGAGATAACCAATGAGTGAGCGAGGGTATTCGTGAGAATGTGATCGTTCCTTCTCCGTCCTCTGAGGGCCTCGCCGCCCCGGCGAATCTCGACCGCCGGCGTCCGCCGTGGGAAGGGGGCGTTAAATTCCATCTCATCTGGGTACAAACGGACAAAAACTTTCCGAAAACCCAGCGCCTAAAAAAAGTCTGTGATCCAGAGGCGTCACGGTTGGAACAAAGAAAACCCCCCGGAGAGAAGATGAAGGGGTGTATAGAATATCTTTATGGGGTAATTGACGGTTTCTGAAAAGGAGAAATTAGAGGACTGGCGCTGGAGGCAGCAGGCAGACCTGAGGCCGAACCCGCTTCTTTCAAAGGCAGGTCGAGTCCAGTCAAGTCGGATTGTATTTATATACCGACGGATCGCAGCAGAGCAGGTCTGGACCACACGGAACGCTCCGACGGAGACCTGACGTTCTACCAGGAGCAGGAACCTCAGGTTCCTCCCGGGCGGCCCTCTGCCTCGACCGGCCGGGTACAAACCGACGTTAGACGATCTCATCTCGCAGAGATCTTTCACACTGTGCCGTTTCAAAGCCAGATCACACATCCACAGCTAACCGGGAGCTAACCGGGAGCTAACCGGGAGCTAACCGCTCTGCTTAGTAACTTGGAATCGTCTTGACGTTTACAGGATGACACGGATCCGGTGAATGAGTGAAACCACCGCGGGTTTTGTTTGTAAAGCGACATGTTTGGCTGCAGGAGGAGGAGCAGAAACAAACCATCTGAGCTGCTGTCATCCCAGGAAGGACCGAGAAGCTTGTAGAACATCGAACATAGAACATCGGTGTCTCACCGCGTACGCAACGCTCTACGAGGTGCCTCACGCCGTTCAACTTCTTTACCTCCACCAGCCCCCTCCCCACACACACACACACACACACCGCCTGCTGTTCACACACACACACACACACACACACGGCTTCATGCCGAGGTTCTCGTTTGTGGGAGGGAATCTTCGCATGTGGAAACAATTAGCCGGGAACTAACGAGTTGTGCAGGCGGTGGGAGTCCCTGCAGCTGGGGGGGGTGAGCGACACGCCGCTAACCAGCGAACCGCACCTGCGAGGCAGCGTCCATGTTTCATTCATCCATCCATTCATTCATTCATTCATTCATTCATTCATTCATTCATTCATTCATTCATTCAGTCAATCAGTCAGTATCCATACCGCAGCAGGACTGGATTCTCTGCAGGCAGGGGCTATATATACATATATATACATATATATATATATACAGTATATATATATACATATATATATAGTTACTCACCCTCTCATTCACATATCACAGGGTGACGTTCAGCCATTCACCCTTTCATTCATAGAGAGACAAATAGCTATTCCCTCCATCATTCGCTCATCACGTAAAGACACAACCTTTCACCCTCTCACTGCTGTGATTGGGCGAGAGGCGGTGCTTACCATGGACCAATCAGGGGGCCACATGGAGAGATATACAAGCATTCACTCATTCATTCAAAAGTCACATAGGGACGTCCCACCGTTGACCCTCTCATTCGCACGCTTGGACAATTCAGGGTCTCCAGTGGAGCTCCTCCGTGTTATTGGACTGTTGGAGGAACCAGGAGAACCCGGAGGAACCCCGCGCAGACACGGGGAGAACACGGAGACCCCACGCAGGAAGATCCACCCTGTGGGAATCCAACCAGGGACCCTCTCGCTGTGAGGCGCTAAGCGCTAACCGTGCTGATACAACGATAAGGTCCCAGCTTTCCATTCAGAAGGTGGCCACCTCACACATCGGAGCTCCATCTGCGTGATGGCAGAAGACCGGAGCCGGGTGAGGAGGCCACGGAGAAACACAACGGATGGCGCGATCCTTGGAAGGGGGGGGGGGAGAGAGAGAGAGAAAGAGAGAGAGGGGAAAATAGAATATTCTGGGAATGAGTCACAGGGTGAAGGGTGGAGTGATGTCAGCCCAGCCCTCACAGCTGAGAGACCAAGAGTGTGAGTGTGTGTGTGAGTGTGTGTGAGTGTGTGTGTGTGAGTGTGTGTGAGTGTGTTTATTGGTGGTGGCGGTAAACGGGGGAGGGCGGAAAGAGGGGCCGCATCGTAAACTATTAGTTTGTTTTCTGCCTGGCTCTCTGCCGATGGACTTTTATTTCTCGTCCTTTCAGGGCTTCTTTCACGGGTGGCGTTCAGGAGGATCTGCAGCAGCTCTTCTCCGCTCTTTGGCCTGATTCTCGGGGTCCTCTTCTGGGGAACCGTCTTTGGATCTTCGTGCAGGGGGGGCGACACCTTCTCGTCGATCCTTCCTTATTTAAAAATTTACAGTTAGCGTTAGCCTAGCCCCTAGCGGTGGTACTATAGGCTTATTCTACGATGCAACACTCTCCTTCCTATCTTGCCTGAACTATTAGCACGTAACCGCTAGCGCTAGGGATATCCCACCGTTCACCTCTCTCCTTCCTATCTTGTCTGATCTCATGAGAGTAACTTCGTATCTTCTCCCGAGTCCCTGGCCTTCTGTCATCGGGCAGATCACGGGGGCACGTGGCTTGACGTATCTGACGTCCTACCAGGTGAGCACCATTGTTATTTCTATTTTACATATTAAAGCCACAATTGTATTATTTTGAGCGATTAGCATGTAACCGTTAGCGCGATTGGCAGCGACCGGTCGAGGCAGAAGGCCGCTGGGATCCATCCAAAGTTCCTGCCTGGTAAAAGGCAGTGTTTCCTCGCCGCCTGCTCGCTCCTGGACTCCTGCAGATCACCGTGGAGAGCGTGGTCCAGACCTGCTCCGCGTGGAAGGTGCCATCAACTGTGATCTTTTCATGGACACATCACATCATGGATCCACATCTGACCACTTCCACGTCCCGCAAGCTCAACAAACCAAACAAGGGTGGCAAAAGACAAACCTCACTTTTAGTGAGGAGACGCTATTCAAGTCTCTATCGGTGGTTTCTAGCAGTAAACCGGCGTCCTCTGACTCAGACACACTGATGAGTCACTCCAGCACCTCCAGCCCAGTTTCATGTCCTACTTTAGCAGAAATACATATAATGAGCTTCTGCATCCTGGATGAATAATGAGATTTCAAGGCACGCTATTGTCTCCAATGAACTTCCTGCATGTGGGAGGAACCCGGAGAACCCGGAGGAACCCCACGCACACACGGGGGAGAACATGGAGACGCCACACAGAAAGGCCTCCCGTGGGAATCCAACCGGGAACCTGCTTGCTGTGAGTCAGGATGCGCTAACGGCTGCAACGGCGTGCCGTTCGAATCGAAATTAAGCGACGAAAGACGTTTGATGAATGGATGGATGGATGGATGGATGGATGGATGTCCATGAGCTTGAACTTCAGGATCCTGTTTTCTTTGCCATCAGTCTGAGACAGAAAACACATCTGTGTCTCTTCATCATGAGCGTCTCTGCTTCCCCTTCAAGCTCAGCCAGCTGCTGGGTTTGTTTTGACATTGTCTCTCTGGAAGCAGGTTCCTAATTCTCATCTGCTGAATCGATCTGTGGCGCCTCCTGCAGGCCCTGCTCTTCTACAAACACTGCCAGCCTGAGAGCTCCGACAGAGCTAGCATTTCCAACATGCACTCTCGTACAAGCTAACATTACCAGCCTGACAGCTCGTACAAGGCTAACATTTCAAGCCCGATAGCTCGCACAAGGCCAACATTACCAGCCTGACAGCTCGTACAAGGCTAACATTTCAAGCCCGATAGCTCGCACAAGGCCAACATTACCAGCCTGACAGCCCGTACAAGGCTAACATTTCGAGCCCGATAGCTCGTACAAAGCAAACATTACCAGCCTGACAGCTCGCACAAAGCTAACATTATCAGCCTGAGAGCTTGTACAAATCTAGCATTACCAACATGCATCCTCATACAAAGCTAACATTACTGACTGCATGCTCGTACAAAACTAACAATAGGGACCTGTGTTCTTGAATAAAGCTAACGTCACCGGCCTGCATGCTCATACAAAGCTAACATTACCAGTCCGAGAGCTCGTACAAAGCTAACATTATGTAACTGCGTGCTCGTAAAAAGCTAATATTATCCGCCTGAGAGCTTGTACAAATGTAGCATTACCAACATGCATCCTCATACAAAGCTAACACTACCGACCTGCATGCTCGTACAAAGCTAACAATAGCGACCTGTGTTCTTGAACAAAGCTAACATTACTCACCCGCATGCTTATACAAAGCGAACAATAGGTACCTGTGTTCTTGAGCAAAGCTAACATTACCGACCTGCATGCTCATAGAAAGCTAACCTTACTGACTGACGTGTGTTCTTGAACAATGTTAACATTACCAACCTGCATGCTCATACAAAGCTAGCATTAGCGGCTCACATGCTCGTATAAAATTAGTATTACCAACCTGCCTGCTCGTACAAAGCTGACATTGCCAACGAGCATACTCATACAAGCTAAAATTACCAACCTGTGTGCATGTATAAAGCTAGCATTACCGATCTGCATACTCATGGAAAGCTAACATTCCCAACCTGCGTGCATCATACAAAGCTAACATTACCAACCTGCGTGCATCATACAAAGCTAACATTACCAACCTGCGTGCATCATACAAAGCTAACATTACCAACCTGCGTGCATCATACAAAGCTAACATTACCGACCTGCATGCTCATTAAAAGCTCCATCATGCTAGCACGATGAGCATTGGTGTAACTCTGTCTGCTGACCCATTAGCACTGAGAAACGTTCGGCATGCAAAGAAAATGCGATTAAATGCATCAATGTTGTTAGCATGTTGGTAATGAATGAACCAAAATGAACGCGTGATGTTATACTCGTCCACATTTCATTTCCATGGCGACCAGGATGAAGCGGTATGACCCGGGCGCCAGCGAGGCGGAAGCGGACCAACATGGAGATCCATAATTAAGGATCCGAGTCCATCAGGCTGTCGGGCTGCTTTTTGCAAATGTTCTGTGACCTGTAATCTAGCAAATGCCTCTGCGGAGGGTCTGCGAGGCCCTCGCCGCCCATCACCACTTATTCTCGTTGTCGTCGTGGAGCGTGATGGTCCTCCACTCGTGCTCGGACCGGGGTCGCTCCCCGGCTCGGAGGGGAAGACGAACGCTTGGTTTTCATAACCCCCGACCCCACGGATTATTAAAATCAACCACCTGTTGAAAAGTAAGCCTTCCATTAAACATAGAAGTAAAATGCAGGTCACGGCCGCGGGGCCCGAAACCATCTGACATTAATTATCTTTGTTTTGCTAACGCCGGTTCAGTGCGGTAATGGCATCAGACGTAATGTAGTAATCGTGGGTGTAATTTGTCCGTGCATCCATTCCCGACGTCAACGCCGTCACAGATTGGCGGTTACGGATTTTTTTTAAATTTTTTATTTTTCTAAATAGTACACGTTCACAACTTAAACCCAGACCGCAACGTTTTTACAATCCCAAGTGTTTTCCGCGCAAACCTGGCGCCAGCGGCACTGACACATCGTAAAACATTACCTTCCGACGGGGGAACTTCAGCAGAGTTTTCTTCAAACTACATATTCATTCCAAATGAAGGGCATCCACACAGAAGCCCCCTCATCACTGTAGGAACTCTGTTGCGGTTCCTAGAACCTCTTCAGGGAACCTGGACATTTTTCATACATTGGGACAGCAGAGGACGTGGGAACAATGGACCTCAGTTCCTAAGACTGTTCCAGCCTCTGCTCAGAGGCTCGGTCTTTACACGGTTCCAAAGGAAGTGATTGGACGTAGCTGATTGGTGATTGGTGGAACTCATAAGCCATACCCCAGGGAGTGAATGGATGTACGTCTCTAGGGGACTTTTGAGCGAGAGGGCGACGGTTGTACGTCTCTGTGGAGCAATCTTTGTATGTCTCTGTGGGGCGATACTTGTATGTCTCTGTGGGGCAACAGTTGTATTTGTGGGGCGATAGCTGTGAGTCTCCATGGGGCGATAGTTGTATGTCTCTGTGGGGCGACAGTTGTATGTCTCTGTGGGGCGACAGTTGGGGCAACATGTCTCTGTCTCTAGAATCCAGCTTCCCGTGA
This sequence comes from Fistularia tabacaria, assembly GCA_901007705.1. NCBI lineage: Eukaryota > Metazoa > Chordata > Actinopteri > Syngnathiformes > Fistulariidae > Fistularia > Fistularia tabacaria. The sequence continues at coordinate 4,971 of CAAKHD010011085.1, read as the reverse complement.
CCCTGAGTGCAGAGAATGAATGGATGAATGCTGTTTGGGCGTGGGTGGGGAAAGATGCCTGGCATGCAAGTGCCTGAAAATAAGATACTTTCCTCTGGTGAGTCTTCACCCCGATTGGTACTCCGAACGTGAAAACGCTGCCAGACAGCAGTTGTGCAAGACATTCATTTTTTTCTTGGATGGTGGCAACGCTTCAAGGCTCGGCAAGCACATCCTCCCCTCCTCTCCGAACCCGTGCAGGGAGTTGTCTGCAAGTGGGCGGTTGTTTGCTTGACCACAAAGCTAACAATGTGACCGTCTCTAAAATCCAGACTATGCAAAATAGAGAGTGTGACTGCGCCTACAAGGAGTTGCAGGTAAGCGGCGACTGGACAACAGGACGTTAAACACAACGCAAATACGAACTGAAGCTATTTCATGTCAGCTCGGGGGTCACTCGACCTCACCGAGTGCTGAGTGACCGCGACACTCCCGGAAAGCAGCGCGGTGCTCATGTTAGCTTGATCCCTTCTTTGCGAGCATGCAGTTGCAGCTGTGTCCACCGAGCTACAGCAGAGGCACAGAGACGGCGAGGGGGCCTCCCGGAGCGGCGCTCTGCTGACAGAGCAGTGAACGCGCCACGGGAACTGCCTGGCACTGATGGTGCTTTTTTTTTTTTTTTTTTCTTCAAACGCCGCAGCTCTGATTCAGCTCCACTGCTGCCCGCAGCTGGATCTGCAACTCATCGGTGACGAGGGTGAAAAAAACCCAACTAAAAATCAACCACACGAAGGAACGCCGCGCTCGCTGGGAAGCCCCTCCCCCTTCTGCTGCATAAAGAGCCAACAAATAATGAAACCGCAGGCCTTAATGGCGCCCTTCAGGCACGACGCTGCCATCTCAAACCGGCCCGTCCGACGCGCCGCTCCGTCCTATCAGGATGTCTCACCGATTCAGCCGGGCGTTGATTTTAACGCGGCGGGGCTTGTGAACGAGACGCGCCACATGTCCGCCGTCCTTTGATCGCCGCCGTGACTACGACCCGTGGATACGCGGAGTCTGGAGAGTTCCGCCGAGGTCAGCGGATCCGCCGAGACGGACGGGCGCAGAGCGAACCGCAGGGTTTAGTCAAACACATCCAGACGTCGCGCGCCGGCGGGCGAAACGTGCACCCGTCAGCTGGTTTTTGGTGCTGCAGGAGCAGGATTTCCTCCGGGACGGCCCCGGAAACATGGCAAACGGCACCAGAGAACGCCAGGAAACCCAGTTTTTCATGCCGTTAATGTCCTTGCATGTTTGTCGGAGGATTTTCTCAGTGGGCACGGCCAACCGCTCTGCACAGCAACCGGCGACAACCTTTTCTGCCACTCACCTTTTGACCTTTTCCCCTCGGCTCTCTTTCTGCCCCATATCATCCTGTCATCTCCGACAGGAAGCCCGGTGACAACTTCCTGTCCGGGCGTCCATCGCGTTGGAATTCCGCCGCCGCTCCTCCGTTCATTGTGCTCCCTGGCCTCTGGTTTTCAGGAACAACGACGCCTTGCCTCCATGCCGGGCGGACATTTTGCACAGATGATGTGTTCGCTGACCGCGGAAAAGGTTGGACGATTCCCAATCCAAAACGCGAACTTCAAACGGCTCTTTTAGAAAAGATATACTTTAAGGCCGACGTTCAAGAGGCCGCTGGTCTTTGTCGAACTGCAAAGCGGCGATGATATCAGAGGAAATTCCCCCCAAAACAGGAAGCACTGCAGCTGCTGACCTCCCTCTGCAGGTGCGGAAGAGGCGCAGCGTTTTTTTACAGTCACACACACACACACACACACACACACACACACACACACACACGCACACACACACGCGCACACACACACACACACGTGGCGTCCAAAGCCAAGAACGTCTGATAATGTCATTGTTGTTTTCACTCCAAAAACTCTTGTTTTTTTGTTGTCTATTCTCACCCTTGCTGTGTATTTATTTATCGAGTTGTTTTTATTTTGTCCCTGTCGTTGTTCACTTTGCTGCCTACTCTTTTTTTCTTTTTTCTTTTTCTTTTATATGTCCCTCTTATTTATATTTAGACTCATATTTATCGATATTGTGTTTGTTGCACTGCTGTGACAAAAGAATTTCCCCGATGGGGATCAACAAAGTATGATCTTATCTTACCTTATCTTAGCGGTCAGAGCTTCCACCTCACAGCCAGAAGGTCCCTGGTTGGATCCCCACAGGAGGCCCACCTGTGTGGAGCCGCCATGTTCTCCCTGTGTCTGCTTAGTCATTCTAATTTTTTAAAATTGAATTCTATTTTATTCTTTGTATTTTCCATTCCGCTGTCTGTTTCGTCCCTGTTGTTGTTCACTTTGCTGTCTACTCTTTATTTTTTTTTACAGATATCTTTTGACTGTCTTTGGATTGTCTCCCTTTCATACTCACATTTATTGATATTGTTCTTGCTGCTGCCGTGACAAAAGAATTTCCTCTATGGGAATCAATGAAATATTATCTTATCTTATCTTAATCTCGCACATGTGGCTGCTCATCTTCTGAGAAAACTATACGTTGCTCCCCTCCACCCCCCACGTGCTTTTAATTTACTTTCAGTAGCTGTGCTGCGGATGTGCACTTTAATGACCTGCCAAGCAGACCCCCCCCCCCCACCACCACCACCACCACATGCATCCCCT